>PVJL010002265.1:157849-207836 GCA_004026885.1 Lyroderma lyra
CGAAGAGCTGAGTGCTGTGTCTCTAGCCGCAGGCGGCTGCTGAGCCCTCGGCTGCATTGCCTTTTTCCTCGTGGGGCGGTGCTCTTGGCGGTGCTCTTGGGGCTTCGGAGAAGGTCTCTCCTGCTGCGACCTTGGCACAATCGCGTTTCCCCTCTCATTTCGGCACAAGCTGCTAGAGGGGATGAAGGCAGAAGAAACCTCACTTTTATGGAAGTCGCATGAACATGACTTGTGTTCAGTGTGCCCAGTAAGTTGTTCTGAAGTTACAGCTTACTATTCAGTTTGTTACACTGTGAATGTGAGTGTGACTGATTGTCTGTAGGAGGGTGGACGGAAGGTTTCTTTGAGCAGCAATGGAGAAGAAAATGGAAGTACAGTTTGGATTATGCTGAATTACATTTGTCTGCATTTAACAAGTACATAGCTCTTATTTTCAGTGTAAGCAAGTGTCTGGTGAATTGCGTATTTTAAAAGGTCCTTTTCCTTCTTTGCGCTAATCACCTGAAATGTTTGATTTCTTAGACGCAGAGTTAACCTCGGCGTTCCATCAGACGTGGACGCATTTATTTAATCTCCTGGCCGCACTGCTGAGGAAGGCCCACGCTGCCGCCCTCCGGCCCATCGCGGCGGGGCTGGCCCAGCACTGGGCAGCCGTGGTCGGTAAGAGCAGGCTCTCCCAGGCGCCGGGCTTCCCTGCTACTAAAAATTCAGCGTTATTTATGATTTACGTATATATTCTCTGAAAGTGAGTGATGACCACATGGCATGTGGAAGAGAAACTGGGTACTTGCTTTGAGATTTTGCAGTGCTCTTAAAGAGCCCAAAAGGAGTGTTTTTGAAACATACTTCACGATACCATAAAAACAGGTGAGAAAAGCCAGTAGTGTTGTTAAGATAGAGGTGACAGGGCTGTAAACGAGGGAGAGTTTCTCATGTTGGTGTGGAAACCAGTCTGTCTCCTCAGACGTGCACTTCCTGTACGTGGGAAAATCGGCGCATACTGAGCCCTGTGCACACGACGGCATGGAAAGTTACAGTAACAGTAATGTCTCCGGACACGGGGTTTTCTCATAGCCCAGAAATGTCCAGGGTGTAGTGCAGTTCATTATTTTTGTGAGATGTTTTCCATAGAGCAGTTGTCTGCTAGAATAAGCACATGATTATTTTTTAACAAATGATTATTTTTTAAATGTCTTTAATTTTTCATAGTTCCTTCGAAATTTTAGCATAGCAACTAGTCTTTTTTAATAGCAATGTTTATAAATGAAACTTGTTAACCTTTTAAATAACCAGTTTAAATGTATTCAAAATTGAGTTGTTTAAGTTTCCAAGTTATCACTAATTCAGTTGACTTATTTCCACATTTTATTTTATCATTTGGTCATTCTGTAAATTAGATGTATGATATAGTTTGCAACCAGAGTCGGGGTTTTGAAATAAGATTTATGGGAAAATATGCATTTAACAAGAAACACAGTTTTAGATATCTGGATATAGCCGTTCTGGATTTATCCTAAGGGGGAATAGTATCCATTTAGGGATCATTATTTTGTTAGTTACTAAGAATTTCTGTAACCTAAATCTAGGTAGGAATTCTCATGGTTGTAACTGTAACACAAATATGAATCCAAAATAATATAAAAATGAAATAATATAAAAATTATAAAGCAGTGCTATCAAATTAATAAAATTAATGTAATACAGCAAGTGTTCTTTTGATTAAATCAGCACTCACAACAGGCAGTTAATCATGCCTGATTCAGTGTAGATTCTTTTGAATTGGCTTGCCTTTTCGTCCCACTCTGCCATATTTGCAGATCAGTTCGTAACCACTCCAGTGCTCTGTGAATGAACTGCCAGCATGCACCCAGAGTCCTGCTCCAAGTTGGGCTGTTGGGCATCTGTTTGAAAGCAGAAATACTACACTTGTGGTAATCTAGATAATCCAGAGTATAGTTCCATTCACATTTTTTTAGATTAGCACTGAAATAAAAATTTAAAAATTGAACACTCTAGAGACTTTGTGGGTCCCACGAGATCTCAGAGGGATCAATACTCATCTATACATAATCCTCTTATTTTGGCTTTTTATCTGATACTGTCTGTGTATGCATTTATACTTGTGCACACCCACCCACCCACACACACACACACACACACTCACTCTCATTCATACAAAAAAGAAGTCATACAAAAAGAAGAAAATGAAAATTAAATAGAGTCCTTGATTCAGTATGTTGTCTTAGTACTGCTTAAATTACTTTTAAACACTGGAGTTACTCGTATGATGCTTGAACTATTGGTAGCTTTACTTCATTAGAAATTACTCACATCAGACTGGTTGATCTCTGTTATATTGAGGAGGTGTTCAGACACTTACGTAGGGATTGTTCCATCTTCTAGAACTCCTCTGTAGATATGTGGGTTTGTCAGCCACATGCCCCGCCCTGTACACCGCCAGCCTGCAGTTCCTTTCCATTCTCCTGACGGAAGAAGCAAGAAGGTGTCTTCAGGACAAGGATAAAATGAATGCAAGCCACAGTCCAACAATATCCTCACTTCTCGATAAAACTCAGGAAAATCAGAAATCTCTAGAACGACTTACTGACATAATTATTCAGGTATGTGATTTCTTGAGTTTTTAAAAACTTTATTTTCAGTCTTGGTCTTGTAAAAATTTTCTTCAATCATTTGAACTAAAAAGTAGTGAATGCTCATTGTGACCATTTAAATAATAGGAGAGGATGTAAAGTTACATGAACCACCTCCTCTCCAGTCCCCCTCCCCCCCGTGATGCTGACCAGAACATGATGTGAAGACTCAGAATGAAATGTTAGTGATCCACATCCCACAGTTCATCAAATAGTGTATCACTTCATGACCAGATGGGTATATTTCAGCAACGCGGGTATAATTCATAACTTACTGCCATTTTAAAGACAGTTGACATCTTTGAAAATATATTCACCTCAGTGACATTGATTTATAGACGTGCACTACTTATGTTTAAGGTGTTTTGTATATAGAGCTGACCTGATTGTCACATTTGTGAGAGAATGACCCCTTTCCAATCCCTGATACCTATTTTGTCTTTTAACGTATTTTTTTCAATCCTAAAATATGAACCAAGATGTTTGTTTTACTTGAAAACATTCTGAGATCACTAAAGTAATATTAATAGTTCATAAATAGTTTAACAGTGAAGAAAACTAGAGGTGTTTCCTAAGTTGCAGAGCTATTGTTTACAAATAGGAGCATTACTAGATTTTTCTGTGTTCAGAATCCCCCTTTTCGTTAATCATGTGACTTCCTGGTTTCTGTCTTCTCACTGAAAGAGGGGAATGGTAGATCGCACGTTGAGGGGTTTGTCCTGCATTTTACCGATGGAATGTTCTTCCTGGCCGCCCACTTGTTGACTTGTTACGATTGCTTTGCAGCTCGGGGTTTGGGGAATTTTGCGCTTCCTGCCTGTGAAGGTCACGGCTGTACTGGTCTTTCTGGTCTGACCACTTGTGCGTTTTGTGCAGCCACTGGGATTGTGCTGGAATGCAGACAGAGGCAGGGCAGCTCCCTGTCCAGTGCCAGCCTGCCTGAGGACCTGGTCACGAGGCTCCTTGGGACACTGTGTCCCTGATAAGGGTCCCCCAGCGTCTTCTCCTTTGCACTGATAAGGGTCCCCCAGCGTCTTCTCCTTTGTCTCCAGCAGCTCCTGCAGAAGCTGGATCGATGAGGGAAAGAAGTCCTCAAAGCCTTCCTCCACGTCAGTGCTTGGGAGGCACCGCTGCCCTGTCCTTGCTCTCGCAGCTTCCCTGTGCAGAACCCGAACCGAACCCTGTCCCCATGACCTCGTTCACCATCAGAACACCAGGCTATACTCCCCCAGTGGCTGACTGAGTCCTGTTTTGCACCTCAAAGAACACTGTAGGCAGAAAACTCAAGGTTCGCACCTTCACGGAGGACCTCCCCATCCCCATCCAGAGTGGCATTAACTTCCTGACAGCTCTGGTGGAGCTCTGTCTCCCGGGGACGGGGCCTGGGCTCTCATGGACGTGCTTTTCCTTCAGGGAACGGAAGTGACCCATGGAGGGCGCTGTGCTGGCCCCGCCCCAGCAGAGGCCACACAGCCCTGTAGCTCCAGGGACTCTGACCACAGCCATGACCATGGATCCTGCAGCCAGTCCTCCTGGATCTGGAGGAAGGTAGAGACCCCTCTCAGGCCCAGCCGTGGCCGGTTCCCTTCCCAGCTCTTTCATCCTGTTTGTGGGCCGGGCCGTGCTTCCTGGACGCCCTCTGACCTGCGGGAGCCGTAGGGCTGCCGACTCAGGTGAATGGTGTCCGTAGGAGGAACGCCGCAGTCATTCGCTCCGTGCGCCTTGCCCTTCTTTGTTCCTAATGTTTTATAATATTATTTATTACGAAAGTTGTCGACAGTCTTTCCCTATTACCTTCCTTGGCCAAGGAAAATGAGCCACGGGCTATCTCAGTGATTTTCCTAATGACTAGCTAATTTTCCTCTCCATTTCTTCCAAATTATCAAAGATGTGAAGTGTTCTGTGTGGATATGGATACATTAGGCAATTATTTAAACTGTGTTTGCCCATAAATCATACTCCTCTTGTTTGTGTAAACAGTAGACTGTAACGTGTGTGTGTGAGAACCAGGCAAGGTGAAGAAGGTAGACAGGTTGACCTGTGACCACTTGTGAGAGAACAGGTGACTAACGTAAGAAGGGATATTTCTTAATGAGCTTCTTAGACTGCCGACACTGTGTGCTTTGCTCTGCCTGACATAAACATGATGTATGAATTAACATATTGGTAGAGTAGATTAAACAGCAACACATAATAATGAATACGTTTCTTAATATATGTCCATGTAGGCCATGGGTTGTGCCAGGTGTTATACGACGCAAAGTAAACTACAGTCTTTAAATGATCAGAAGAAATAGTATTCTGAAATTGGTGCCTTTCAAAGGTGTATTTAAATTCTCTGTAAAATGTACTAGAAATAATTGGTGAATGTGTGACCTTACACATGTCACTTAATCTCTTCTGATTCAGTTCTTCAAATGCAAAAATGAGAGGAAAGTATTGCATTATTGCTAAGTTTCAGCTGGCTCCAAAATTCTCCATCCTCCTAATAAATTAGGATACTGTAATTTCAATTAAAATGTCTGGGCAGAGAACCCTCTAAATGGCTGCTTTAAAGCAGTATCCTGTAGAGGGTCCACGTTGCAAGTTCACTTTTAAAACTTACGTGTATATCTTAAATAATGTGTAATTTTATTTTTTCATAATTCTATTTTGAGGTGGTTTCAGGGTTTGAATATTCTCAAAGAAACGGTTAGCTGCGTTTTGACCATAAAATATTGAACACACTTGACTTCATGGAGATTTTGCCTTTCCTAGTGAGATATGCAGTATGTGTCATTTGCAAATACATAGGGATAACAAGATTAATAAACACTCCATCATGATAAGTTTTGTCTGTAATTGAGATGTTGGATTATTTTTATTCTTTATATTTTATCTAATATCTTAGGATAGTAATGCAAGGAAACAAACTCTTTTTTTTATTATTTTTTTTATTATTTTTTTTTTCTTTTTGGTATGTGGGTAGCTCCCTGACTGGGAATCGAACCCAGGCCTCAGCGCTGACAGCGCCAGTGCCGAAGCCTTAAGCCGCTACACCATCAGAGAACTCCGGAAACAAACTCTTATGTCACATTTTAGGAGGCATATTTTCATTAGTATTTAGTGAGTGGTAAAATTCAAGAGTAAATCTGCTAGAGGTAAGGCATAAAGCTTAGATATTTGAGACAAGCAGTGATAATGAATGTTTGCTGTAATTTAAAAACCTCTTTCTTACAAGCTCACTGACTGAACAGAAGGGATTAGATCTAGGAAGAGATTAAACTGCATTGAGTCTTCTCACTTTCTTTCTGCGCTGGGTTAACACAAAGACATACTGTTTCTTGCCCTGTATCCTCCTGATTGGTTTGCCTGATGCGTCCTCCAGTAGCTCGTGCAATACTGGACGTGGGGTCGTAGCCTCCGCCTCCCACCTCCCCCGAGTGCCACGTGGCCCCTGCTGCAGACGCTGACGCCCAGTACCACCTCTGTCTGCGGGCACGTGCCGTGGGAAACCAGAGGGAGCAGCCCCTGTGTGCTGACCTCAGCATGTCGGAAACTGTGCGCATTTACTGTACGTCAGTGCTGTTTGTTTCCTTTTCGTTCACTTTTAGTTTGGGACTTTCATACCAGTTTCAGCACGTCTACATTTTAGAATGCCCGACAGGTTTGTAAGTGTTTTACCCCAAGCAGGGCACTTGTGCCTTCTGTTCTCACGTTCTTCTTCTCAGAGGTGACGACGTACACGCCTGCTGCCTTACTGCTTTCCAGTTTCCTTCTGGGTCTGAATCCTGGCTTGTATTTCTCCAGCTTGGGCACTACCTGTTGCTTTCCTACTGTGGAAAATGAGACTGGAACCCTCTTTTCACTGCCCCCACCCCACCGACCCCAAATTGCCCCATATGCTGTATCTCCACGTTGACCGGAGCTCATGTGCGTAGAGTTAAATAGGTGAGGACAGCACACGCAGCCGAGCCGGGTTCGGGTGTCCTTTCCTTTCCTGGACAGCTTCCTTTTTCCTTAGAGGTAACAGCATCAGTGTGTAATTGGCTGAGTTTTCTGTTATCATTGATAAGCTCCACGTTCTCTGCCAGCAGTCGACTGTCCTCTCAGTGTATTTAGCAGTGTCAGAGCCCCTATCAGCTTCATCTCCCGGGAGAAGTCACTCCCCGGGCCCTGACCCGCTTGGTGCCCCATAGCCCCTCATCCTGAGGCCTCTGTCACCTTCCTCTGGGGGGTTCCTTTAGTGCCCTGCTGCCTCTCCCAGTCTCCTGGGTCCCGGGTCCTGTGTACTCCTTTCTGCAGTCTGTCCTCCAGCAGCTTCCAGAGAAAAGCTGCATCAGAGGCCTCTTGAGATGTTGCCGCCTGAACATCTTTATCTGCCCTTGCACTTAGTGTGGAGTTGGGCCAAGTGAGAGTTCTGTGCTAGATGGAGATCGTTCACTTGAGAACTGCGAGAGTGTTGTCCATTCCCTTCCGCTTCTCTGGTTACTTCAGAGAGCTCTGAGGCCGTTAGGCTTCCTGGTTTCTCTCTCCGGGAGAGGGTTAGAGTCCTTTTCATCTCTAGTCTTGGACATTTGCCCAGCAAAGTACCTGGGTAAGGATCTCTCTCACCCCAGTGCTGCTGGGCTCTCTTGGGGGTTCTTTCCACCTTCATTACCTGACATTCCCTCCCCTTTGTGTGCTCTGTATGTTTGGAAGTCCTGTTAAATTTTCTTCCTAGAGAATCTCAGTTTTCTTCCTTTTTCTCTATTTTTGTTTCTGGGTTCTGGGTTGGGGCTTCTCCCAGGTCCTGGGAGCCTTGGTTGTCTGCTGTTTAAAACTGGAAACAATGCGGAGTGGGAGCCCTGACCATCTGTGGGGCTTGTCATCTGCAGGCTGCGCTGTGAGGGGACTTGACTGGATCATTTTGTGACCCTGTTTTCTTGAGCTCATCAGGTTCCCTAGAGAAGAATATTCCACCCTCCTGATTGGAGGTGAAAACCATATTGCCAAGTGTTTCGCAGCAAAGTAGGAGAAGAGGGCGGGGTCTTAGTATTGAACTTTCACTTAACCCTTCCTGTTTGCCGCAGCATACCCTCCCCCCAGGGAGCCTGCTGCCTGCCAGCTTCGTACCCTTCTGCTTCATGCTCTTCACACACCAGACTGCCAGTAGGAGGGAGAGTGGCTTTGGCAGAATCTGGCCCCTCATCACTGTGCAGAGATTTTCCCAGCCATCTTCCCTCACCCCCACCCCCGGGGTACCTGGCGCTGTGTTTCCTTGGCCCCTGGCAGTTTGGTGTATAGACTGCGGTGGGGTCTGCTCTCCCCACGCCCCGCTAAGTCGCAGTCCTCAGTCTGCTGACCCACTCACCACTCACATGTCTGCTTTCCAGTTGTGTGTGTGCGCACACGTGCATGTGTGTGCACATGTGTGAGCACACGCACGCTCAATCCCACTTCTGTCATTTTAGTGAGATTTCAGCACAGGATAAAAGACATCTGTGTGTGCACAGCTGTTTTCCTAGAAGTCTTACTTCTTTTTCCCCCTCATTGCAGCAGGTAGTCGTCGAAGAGTGTTTTTCAATGAGATCAGTTTGGTTTTTCTCAAATCACTAATACATGCAGGTTCAGTAAGTGTGTTTATATGAGAGCGGTTTTCCTGTTAATGGTGAAGATTAAATTTAGACACACCCGGATTCTTAGAGTTGACTGTGATGATTGTACTACAGATACACTCGTCACCCCAGAGTAGTTCCCTGCCTTTTTTCCGCTCCTCCAGTCACATGGAGCACAACCTTTGTCAGGAGACCCTGGGCCTGGCATTTAGTGTCTCACCCATTGGCCAGGGAGGGATGTGCCTGGCAGGAGGCAGCAGCCTGAGGGATTGAGGATGGAATGGCTGCCCCTGCTGGGACGGCTGGGAGGCCCCGCTCTGCAGGCTGCTCCGGGTCCCATTGCCAGGTAGCAGCCAGAGTTATAAGTGGGGCTGCTGTATGTAAATCTGCTGTACTACATTTTATGTAAAGTTTTACCATCTAAGCTTAATTTTAGTCATGATATTATAAACCTGGATCATTTTGAAATTTATGAGAAGGAGAAGTTATACAATTTTAATTATATCTAATATTTATAAATCAAATGAGGAACTTCTAGATCTGCAACTGGAATTTATGAACCCCTTGAAATTGTAATAAAAGTGTACGTGCATATCTGCATGAGACTCTTAGCACAGGATATTTCTCCTGAGTCCGGTCATACCTTTAGAGCTAAACACCCTGCAAATGGGAAGTGCAGGAGGGAGGACAAGCTGAAATCATCCCAAGGAAGCAAACAAGCAGACCCGGAATGCGGGCGTTCTGTGCGGTGACTGACCTGGGTTATTCCACACCGCGGGGTAGGAGAGCGCCACAGTGCAAGGGCCCGGCGGGGCGGGGCCTGTGTGACCGCAGAGGTCATGTGGGGGTTTCACTGCGTCCCGATCCCAGTAAACCAACTGGCATTTAGTACCAAGAAGTTACTGCCATTAGGCAGGATAATAGCTTCATGGTGATGTACCGGGGGACACCGTTTTATGCTATCTAGTATTTACTTTTAAGTGCTTCAGCCAAAATATGGGGGTTTGTTCTGTTTTCTCTATTCTTGTAACATATTTGGAATTTTCTATAATGAAAAAAATTTTAACTCATAAATCCAAATGTATAAAGGAAATACATAAAAATACTGGTATTTTCAAAATTATGAGGATTGTCTAGAAAGTGTCCAGCCATGTAATAAGAAAAATAGAGGCATTTATGGCTGGATTTTTTCCAGACAGCCCTCGTACAAGTAGTTTCTCATTTACGGAAGAGTAAAAAAATAAAGTAGCATTTTTTGGAAAAATGCATCACATGACAGGTGTTACTATAGAAGTGAAAGCTGGACAGAACCAAATCATTAATACCTGTGGTACAGGGTGGATTGGGCAGAAACTGAGGGAGGGGAATGTGTCTCCAAAAGAAAGGCATTTGATGACAGTTTTCCTATTCAGTTGGTTTCCAAGGGCCCTTTAAGTAAGTTAGACGTAGGTGCATGTACTCCCTGGTCAACTTGAGTAAATGCATGAACCTCCTATTGGTTATACTAAATACAGCTTTTTTCTTTACATGATGAGTATTTGAAAATGATATGGGTCTTTTCCATATTATACATTTCTTACTCAGTCTTATCCACACAGAGCATTCTTGCATCATGATGATTTATCAAATTCCAGTGGATTTCATGGACTCATTGAAACCTACCAGTATTTTTTTTTTTTGCTTTTTTTTTTTTTTTGCTTTTTGGTATGTGGGTAGCTCCCTGACCGGGAATCGAACCCAGGCTGCAGCGCTGGCAGCGCCAGCGCCGAAGCCCCAAGCCACTACACCATCAGGGAACTCCCGCTACCAGTATTTTTAAGTAGAGCACGTCTTATTCAGAACAGTCCTGCTCCTGATGAAGCATTCAGGACAGTTTGTTGGTGTGTATTTGCAGTGCTACGAAGGGAAGTCCCACAGAGATGCCCAGAAAAGAGTTGCTGTGAATGCGCTGGTGTCGCTCCTGGCCATCAGTAGGAGTGCGCAGAATCACGCCCTGAAAGGTGAGCCCCGTGGTGGAGCCATCATGGCATATTTTCGATTCATACACTCTACTCTTGTTCATATTCATTTTCTTTAGATTCAAAACATAAAAAATGTACACTCTCAAGGTCGCTAAAAATAGTTAAACGGGCATTACTTTTAAAATAAAAAGGTACAGGTAGGTTATTCTTGTGCAATAATTGCTACTCTAGAGAATATGTATCTAAATATTATAGAGGCTTAAAAAAATCACTCAATTTCATAATAATTAAATATTAGTAACCACAGTCACATGTTACATATCTGAAAAAACGTACTTTTGTTTTTTTGGTTTTTTTTTTGGTTTTTGGTATGTGGGTAGCTCCCTGACTGGGAAACGAACCCAGGTCGCAGCGCTGACAGCGCCAGCGCCAAAGCCTCAAGCCACTACACCATCAGGGAACTCCCAAAAAACGTAATTTTGATAGTGATAACAATAGCATTAGATGATCCTGTATTTTAATGTAAGTTTTCCCTGTAGAGTATTGTGATTTGTCATCTGGAATCAGGTAACGCAGGTCTTAGAGTTGAAAGAGTAACTTCAACGTCGAGTCTGTTCATTTCGGTTGTGATGAGCTACTGTAGCAGACTGTGCATGCCTCAGGAGGTAACCGAGGTGCTGGGAGCGTTGTGCTAAGTGGAAAACAAGTAGGCTGTAGCGTTTTCCTCTTACGTGTTCTCTTCCTCTGGTTCATTAATCTCTCACTGCAGATACTAAAATGCAGTTGACGACAAAGGTCGCATGTTGTTTTTGAGGGTGTGATTTGTCCCTGTGGCCCTCACTGACTTGAAAGCTGAGTCCCCTCTGATTGTCCTGGTTTTGCCTCGCAGCCGGTCTGATAGACAGCTGCGTGGAGCTGCTGAAGCTCACCACCGCCCAGCTGAGTCTCGACTGTCTGCGGCCTGCGAAGGCGGCGCTGAGGAGAAAGGTACCGGGGAGCTCTGGGGTGTAGGTGTGGCAACCCCAACACCTCCTCTGCAGTGTCCTGTGCTTCCCAGGGACCCGCACGGGGCTGACACAGTGCTTGATCGAGGAGAGAGGCACAGTCAGATCCATGAGTGGGATTTCTACAGCAGCAGGTTTGGGTTTGGGGCTTTGTGAGTGTGTCTCACTTCATCTTTACATGAAATTTATATATTATATATTTGTTGTTATAAACACGTGGGAGTATGTGTGATGAAGTTTATGTACTACAGAATGAAAGTCTTCCAGTATAAGTAGAGGTGTGCTGGGAATGAGGTGGAACTTAGTTTTCCCTGTGCCAAGAGCTGTTGTGAGCTGTTACACCATCTCAGGCACACTCATGACAGCCAGCCTTTCAGCTGGTAATTGACAAAGCTGGTGTTTGCCCCAGAGCTGGCTGGTTGCAGGGCTGGTATCCTAATTTCTGACTACTTCCTTCTGTGACTTCGCAGTGTTTCTTTCTAGCAGAGTCTGTTGGACTCAGGTTCAAACCGCGTGTTCATGTAAACTCTCAACAGCACGGTTTGTATGTAAAGCCACAGTTAGTAACAGTACTAACAGCTGTGGCTGGAAAGGTCTGTCACACCGGCGTGTAGAGAAGATGAACGTGCATGTGTATTTATGAGCATGTAGAGCAGGCCACTTGAGCAGTGATCTGTCATAAGTGGTTTCTGCTGCACCTGATAGTAACCAAGAAAAAGCCGTGTTTAATCATTTCACTCACACAGGGGGTTCCATGTTTCTCGCTTTCTTTTCTCGCCTCTTTTCCTCTCTGGGCAGAGGCTCTTTACTTTCTCATTGAGAAAGTCAGCCAACACCTGATGTGACTGAACACCAGTCAGTACCTGCTGCACTGTACTGAGATGGAACAGGGAGCGTATTACGTACCTCAGTTCCTCCATGCTAGATAGAACAGAAACCGCTTTTTCCTGGTGCGAGTGCTTCCTGAGACGTGGTCGTCTTCCAGAGGTCACCAGCCCCTGAGAGCCGCGGTGTCAGGTGCAGTGCGGGCCGCTGGTGCTGTGACCGGAAGGAGAGGACCTGCCATGTGTGAAGTGGATATGCCGTTGTGCTCACGTCTCTACTGGTTTTTGTTCGAACAGGAGGATGGAGGTGTTAAAGAGCTGAGCGTTGCCTTGCAGCTTCTGAGGAACTGCCTTTATCAGAATGGAGAATGTAAAGTAAGTAGAGCTCCTTCTCCAAGCTTTGCCAGCTGTGCTGGCCTTGAGCCGTGTGATGTCTAGGTGAGACAGTGCAGGAGGGAATATGGAAAACTCTTTCAATTTTTTTTTTTAAGACACAGTTGGTTGTGTCTTAAACTCAGTGTTAATTCTCAGAATCTGTGCTCCTAATCTTGTTACTCTTCAATGCTGATGACAGTTCTTGCTCACGTCAGCATTTTAACTACTGCCGAGATGTTGACGTCAGGCAGCTCACGTGAACTCGAGCCTCTTTCTGTACTGTTACTCGTTTCAGTGTTTTATGAAGACGGAATGCATGGCTGTGTACAACTTTTGAGGCAGGATGTTTTCGGAGGTGGTTGTCAGACAGCCATCAGGGAGTAAGTGCAGGTGTCTGCGTCCATAGGGAAAGGATTTGAGTATCTCCTGCTTCTGCGTGGAAAGTGTGTCCTGCCTGGCAGAGCGTGGCCCCACCCACCTCGCTGAGGCTCCGCCTACTCCTGTGGCCCTTCACTTAGCCCCTCCAGGACCACTGAGATGCTTTGCTGTGTCTGTGTGCTCTGGCGCCCTCATTTTAAACACCGAGGTGGTCTGTTACATGGGATATCATGTCCTGGACACTGGGCTTTGTCATAGAGATGCAATGCTTTTGAAGCTCTGACTTTCAGACAAGTAATGTGGGAAAATGAGTAAGACAGAGAACTTATAAAAGCTTCCTTTAAAAAAAGTCTTATCCTTTTTGCTTTAACTTCAGATAAAAGTGGAGAAAAACATACTGCAAGTAAACATCACAAACACATACATCTTCCTTAAGCTGTGTTAGGTGATTTCTTCAAGATATGTGACTAATAATTTACCTTTGAAAATGGTTTGTCGGGAATTAAATATTTATGCATTTCATCTAAGTCCCCACGTAGGAACGTTTCACTCGGAGTAAATTCAGGCAGTTACTGAATTTTGGCCCCCTTAGTGTCCTGTGGCTGGATGCAGTGTTCTTCCACGATGCTTTACTCAGGGAATGCTCTAGAACACTTTCTAGGTAGGATCTGCTTATGTCGATATATCAGATGCTCTGTTGGGGTTCCTGCTGGGGGGGCCGTGGTGGCTGTGAGGCAAATGACCTGAAAGGCGGCGAGGTGGGATGCAGGGCTCAGTGCGTCCCGGGGGTTTCGGTGCCACTCGCGCTGCTCAGAACAAAGGGGGATTCCATTTTCTTCTCTTGATGGTGACGACAACTGGGATTTGACTGTAGCTTTACATTTTCATATGTTCAGACAAGTACTGTCGTTGTTTCCTTCCTGCTGCAGGAGGCCGCTCTGGAAGCTCACCTGGTCCCGGCCTTGCACTCCCTCTGGCCTTGGCTTCTGATGGATGAGTCGCTGATGCAGATGGCCCTGCAGCTCCTATGTGTCTATACTGCGCGTTTCCCAAATGGTAACTGGAACCCAGACTGCCTCCCGGGGCTGTAACCCCTGAAGTTCTAGGTTTATGTGATGTCGTCAGAGTGCACTGGGTGAGCGGACATACTGTGCGAAGGGCCCCTCTGTGCTGAGGGAGTGCTAGTGCAGGTGCACTCCTGTAGCAGACACTGAGGTCTCCGCCGCCAGTGTCCTCATCCCTGCTCTGCTCTGCCTGGGCTGTCCCCTCTCCCTGCCTGGCTCCCCGCCCACAGCGTGCCCAGCAGCCGGCCGTCTCCCCCTGCCCTTCACGCCCTAATTGAGGGTTTAGGGAAGCGAGGAGGGAAAGAGAATCAGCTGCAAATATTGAGCAAAGGAAGCATTTGCTGTAGTGTCTTTGAAACTATCATCTGCCTCACGTTTGTGCTAAAATTGCTGTAACTGTTAGAATGTGATTAGGTTACTAAATTGAGGAGAAACTTTCTATTTTTCCTGTCTGGTTTGTTTCCAAGCCACAGGGCATCATTAGTGACAGTTTATAGAACACTTAACGGAGCCAGCAGTATTTGGGTGCTGCTGTACAGTGTGAACACAAGGAAGATGGTTGTGTTTACTTGGGATTACTTGTCTCTTGTGGGTTTATTTTGCAGATTACATTTGATTCTAATCTAGTTTCACTGAAGCTGACCTCCTTGCATGGACTGCCACAACTTAATGACGGCTTTGGTTTACGTGACCATACCGTCAAATGTAGTTCTAATTCTTGTATGATTATCCTTCTTCCCTGATAAATCCCATGTGGTGGTTTACCTTTCTGAGAAGACACTAGACTTTGAAAAACCACTTGACGCCACTGCTGGCTCTTGTTGCTTGTGAGCTGTGTGACCTTGAGCAAGCCACTGACTTATCTGTGCTTTGTACCTTTGTCTAGCATACATGACAGGCAGCGTTTGTCCCACCCTCCCACCCCAGAATTACTGTGCTCCTTGTTTATTTTTTCTCTCTTTTGTAAAATGAAGGCATTAGACCAGTCTACCTCCCTTTTCTAAACTACTTTTCTTCTACACAGGCCTTTAAGTAGATGTCTTCTCTAGGAACAATAACAAACCTATTATGCTCACTTTATTATTAAAAAAAATAACGCAGTATTTTTAAGTGCTCTGTTGTGATCGGTAGGCCCTTGATGAGGACAGTGAGTCCGATAGGTGCAATGTGCTCATAACACCTGCCTTCAGTGTTGTCTTCATCTACAGTTCGCAGGTTCATGGCCAAGGCCTTCAATAGACTGATGGGCTTTACCACTTAGGTTTTTTTTAACTAAACAGTAAAATCGAGGAGACCTTGTGACAGGCTGTTATTTTTTCAGGTTGCAGCTCTCTCTGCTGGTCGAGTTCGGGACAGTACGCCACCCAGGCTTCGTCCCGGGGAGCCCCCGCCAGCTCCCTGATGCTGTGTGTCCTCAAGCTGGCCTCCCAGGCGCCCCTTGAGCACCCCGCTGTGCAGCAAGCGGTGTTCATGTGTCTGTCAAACCTGGCCCTATCCCATGACTGTAAGGGAGTCATTCAGAAAGTAAGTCCTTAAACATCCTTCGTGTTGTAAGACAGTAAAGCAGCCCTCCCAGTCAAGGATGCCTGTGCAAAGTCTCGAACTCATTTCCCACTGTTAAGTTGTTATGCTTTCAAGACATTTTATTTTAAAGGATTGTGAAAAGATTAAGAGGTTCACTTTGTTTAAAGCCAGTTGGGAAATGATACATGAAAAGTGACAGAAGGTAGGATATGATCAAACCATTTCTTTTAGTTCATCTTCTTAGCTTTGGATTCTATTTTATCACTCTCAGAAATGAGGGTTTTAGAAAGACAGCTGCCTTACATTTATTTGAGATCATGAAAGTAATATATTGGTCTTGAACCAAGACCAGATTGAGAGTAACAGTTTCTGTTCAGTCTGCACCATCAGAATGGTTTATGAAGTCGCAGCCCCTCCCCCACATTAGACCTAACTTCCGCATGACAAGATAGGGGACTTCCCCAGTTCCCTGGGACTGCAGTGCCCAAACCTGGCGTCTTAACCCTCATTTTACTTAGAGTGCTTCAGAGGGGCTGGGTGCTTGAAACCAGTGCTAGAGCTGCTGTTCAGTCGGACTGGACTCGGGTGTGTCAACAGAATCCCTGCTGTGGGAGGCCCCTTGAAATGTGAGTGGGTTGCCTGTTACCTAACTCGTCCACGGTAATTTGAGGTAATTTTCTTTCCTCTACATGAAGGCCAAGATAAATTGCAAAAGTTCATGGCATTCATAAAAATTGAGTATCCTTTTCCTGTTTGTGTCATCTGCACCCCCCAACTCCATGCAAAAACAAACAAAACCACACACACAACAAAACCCTGAGTGTGGTCTCCAAATAAATAGCAGTCTTTACTAAGGAAAGATTTTTTTTTAATGTTGTGTTGGCACTGAGTCATGTTGACTCGGGTGTTGGCGGTAATTTTTAGGAATTTTACAAGCCCGCTGACATCATGATGGTATCTAGGAATCAGCCATGGTGGTGAAACTCACACCATGTCCATTGGCAAAAGTGCAAATGAGGACCCACGACTCTCCCTGGAGCCAGCTGTGTACTTACCCCCACATAGCTGGATGTATACTTCGTGTGTGTGTGTGTGGGTGTGTGTGAGAGAGAGAGATCATTCTGAACTGGGTGTACATGGTCACCACCCTCCTACATGTGTGAGAGCACAGACCAGGGTAGGGGACAGTGCTGTCACTTCCTTACAAAGCACATCGGTAGGAAGCAGAGTAGGTACGTCCAAGTGCAGTGCAGGTGCTAACCTTGGGTCTCGGGGATGGCTTTGAGCTGGAGACTTTTTCTCTTTAAGCTTTAGTTTCTGCACTTTTGAAATTAGGTGAAACAGCATGATCTCTAAAGCATCTTCACTCCCCGTGTCTGACCCTGTGTTTACTGATGCAGTTTGATGTGAGTTGATCAGACTGCTTCCGGCGCAGATGGGTCACATGCTTTCCCTCCGCTCTAGCTCCAGAATCCCGGGCCTTCCTCTGCTGTGTTACGTTATACTTAAAGTACTGCCTCTCTCCTTCTCATCTGTGGGCATTAGAAATGTAGCCAGTGTATTTGACAGCTCAGTTTCTACCATGGCATGTGTCCATGCATTCTCCCTGATGTAGGAAGTTACTTAAAAGCAGCTTCAGGCCCAGTGAAAAGAAAAGCACCCCCAGCATAGTTACGGTTCAAAGCATTGTCGTGTGTTTCATCACTGTGCTCAGCTTCCAATCTCCACTATCCTGGCAGGACCTCGCTGAATGGTAAGAGCAGGGCTGGATCCAGCCCACGCTGATCTGGCTGGCAGATGGCGTGTGGGTGGGTGCGGCTGCGGGTGCAGGGCCTGTGGGCATGGAGCTCTGCGGTGCACATGGTGCTCGGGTGATGTTGCTAATGTTTCTGTAGCCTGCTTCATCTGTGTGCTCGGAGTCCTTGTACATAAAAGTGTTAAATTTATATCATAGATTCAAGCTGTGATTTAAGTGCAGGAGAACCCAAGGAATAAGCCAGAGTAGGTTACTAAATCGGGAGAGATACGAGGTCTTATGAGAGTTAAGTGAGCACATTTTTGCTTCCTGATCAAGTTTGTGCGTGCCTGTGGTCCCCCCGCTAACCTGGGCTCCTTCCGGATGTTGTACTTTCATACTTTCTTGGCAGAGAGATTATTCTAGACAGTAAGTTACTGTCTTTCACATAGCTAAGAGTTTGCTGGGGTTTTGCGGCCTGGGTTTTATTCGGAGATTGAAATGACTCTTACAGTTCAAGTAATAGAGCTTTCTCACTTCTGAGATGCCTGGAATGCCAGGAAGCTGTGAGAAGTCACGGGATGAATGGAAAGAATGTAAGATGTACCCCACAGGTTATTTTTGTACTCACTTGTCACCATAAAGATCCAGATATCCTCAGACTGCCAGAGTCGTTAACTGCTGTCCAAGGTCTGTTTGGGTTATGTTTCTTCCCTTTTAATTTTTAGAATTTTTATCTTTATTTTTTCTTTAAGTGTAGTTGGCATCCGTTGTTACATTAGTTTCAGATGTCCGACCTAGTGAGCTGCTGTTCACGTGCTGAGATGTGATCACAACTTGTCCGCACGTACAGTTCCTAGGACACGTTGGTGGGTTTCTTGTGCTGAGCCTCACACCCCGTGGCTTATTTATTTTATGTCTGTAAGCTGTGCTTCTCATTCCCCTCCACCTTTCCACCCCCACCCCCACCCCTCTGGCAACCGTCCGTGGGTTTTGCTTTGTTTTCATTCCTGTAGCATAGCTTTTCATGATTAGTAGTGTTGCCAGAAGGCAGACAGAAAGAGAAAACTCAGGACACCTGAAATAATCCCCAGACCGAATGATCAATCCTAAATAATTAAGAGTTGGCTATAATTACTCTATCCATCATCAGGAGAGAATTAGCAGGAATTAAGCGAACAGTTTCGCCCTCAGCTGTTCCACTGCACTGGGGACCAGTACAGATGGGGACCAGTACAGATGGGGCACTAGAAGGTGCTGGGGGGAGGAGTGGAAGTGCAGGGAAGGAGCAGGGTGCAGCTAATTGGTCTCCGATGACGAGGACAGTAACGCTCCCTCTCTTTGCCCACAGAGTAACTTCTTACAGAACTTTCTGTCTCTCACACTGCCAAAAGGAGGAAGTAAACACCTCGGCACCCTGACCACTCTGTGGTTGAAGTTGCTCCTGAACATGTCACTTGGAGAAGATGGGCAGCAGATGATCCTCAGGCTGGACGGTGGCTTAGACCTGCTCACAGAGATGAGCAGGTTCAAGCACAGGAGCGGCCCTCCGCTCCCGCTTCTCATTTTCCATAACATTTGCTTCAGTCCCGCCAGCAAGCCCAAGGTCCTGGCGAACGGTGAGTGCGTGCGCGTCACACACGTTTGCGCGTCGGCGCATGCGCCTGGCTGTTCCCGGCCTCCTGCGTTCGGGTTTCTAAAGGGTTTGCCCGCTGTTCACGAGGCACCCGCGGGGCTGGGCGCTGGAGGAGGCGGAGGCCGCGTCACTCTCGTCCTCTGAACGAACTAGCGCGGGGTCCCGTCACTGAGGGACGCCTGCATCCCCGAGGGGCGGGGCAGGGTGGGGAGTGAGGTGGGGTGTGAGGGCGGGGCTTTGGGGCGGCCCCTCCTCCTCCCGCCTGACTCCCCAGCCGCCCTCCGGCCTGCAGAAGGTGTGTCCAGGCTCCTCCTGACTCCCCTCGGTTTCCCTCCACAGCTGTCCCCAGGGCACACGCCATGTGCTTGTGCTGTGCCTGTTGAGTCCTAGGCTGCCCACGCTGCACAGAGGCTCGTAAGGCCGAGTGGGTTTTGTCTCTCGTGCTCAGGTGCATCTGCAGCACTTAAAACCGTGTCTGCCACTCGTGAGCTCTCAGTGGCGGCCTGATGACTGAGACCCTGGCCAGGCAGGGGCGTTCAGGACCCAGAGCACAGACTCTGTTCTCTGAGATTCAGACCAGAGGGAGGCCAGCCCCGGGGAGCAGGTGGACACCCCGGGGAGCACAGAGAGAGCCGCTCCTGGGAGCCGGTGCTGTTCTGTGAGGGCAGTTTCGTTAGGGGACAGTGTATTACGTGTGCCGCACACACCTGGACGCAGCAGCATCACCTGGGCGGCATCTCCGGTCCCACGCAGTCACCTGTGAAGCCAGCCCCTGGCCCCGGCATCGGTACAGCTGTCCAGCACCGTGGGTAGATGCTCGAGGAGTGTGAACTGTTCCTCTCACGTGTTTCCCTTCTTCTTTTCTTAGGAGTGTTTTTCTGTAAAACATGGGAGTTTACCCAGGGGACGGAAACAATCCTGCTTCGTTCTGTGTTGTGTGCGGTCATCATCTTGTTTATCTGATGGTGGTTACTGAACTGCTAGAAAGGCAGGGACAGATTCTAGAAGGGCAGTCAGTTGGCTTTCACCTTCCTGAACGAACTGTGGCTCTGCGCTCTGTCCCCACCCCTCCCCTCTCTCCTGTCCCCCACTCAGGCCACCGTGGGGGCGCTGCAGGGCCTTTGTTTCATCCCCTTCAGGGCGTCTGCCTCAGTCTCCACAGTTGTAGAATGAGGAGGATGGGCCGGCCTCATAGGGAGAGAGAGCGCATGCACATGTGAGGTGTCTGTGTCTATCCCTGCTGTCACACCTCTGTGTCACTGGGGACTGCTGGCTGTGGCTTTATTATTGAGAGAGTTGGGGAGGGGACAGGCTTTGGGACCGGAAGGAGAAGTCTGCATTTCCCGCCTCTGGGCCCACGGGGGTTATTTTTAGCATCTCCTCTCAGCAGAGCTCTCTCCTTCATTGCTGGTTCCTAGCCTTTGACTCTCATGGCGTCAATACTGTACTGTAGCTGAGTTCAGGCTGCCAACATGACATCCCTAAACTTACAATTGAATCAGTAGCATTAAGGAGAAAGGTAATAAATATTCAAAAGCCTTCACTTCCTAATTATTGAACTTTATTTTACTGTTACCCATTCTCTTGAGATTGTGTGGAAGTTTACTTCACCCCTGTTTGTTAAACTTAAACATGTTTTATGTGCTTTTAAAAAAAAACAGTAGTTGACTACAGTCTTACGTTAGTCTCTTATTTACGTGCATCTTGTATGCGTGTTTTATTTCACAATAAAATGTGTTTAAAAAAACAGATGCATTTGCATTATCAGAAGGGGCACTGCGTGAACTGACCCACACATGCACCTCAGGGAAAGGTGAGAGCACTCGTACCCCCAGTAGCTCGGGGCTGGCGTGCTCTGAGTGCTGGGCGATCTGTAACACACCATCTGATGACGGGCCCCGAGAGTGACTGTGTGGCACAGGGGAGGCGGGTGCGGGGGGAAGGCAGTGGGGTGTGGGCTGTCAAACCATGGCGCCCACACGCCTCTCCCACACTGCTTCTCCATGCACTTTAGGGAGCAACTTCTTTTTCTGTAAAAGATGTTAAATTTCTTAAAATTTCTTTAAAAACTCTAAATAGAATCACTTATACAGCATTTTTGTTTGCTTTAATTATAGACTCTCTCACCTGAGTAGAATTTATTGAGTCCCTCAAATAAACTGGCACTGCGGTTGGAACGCCTAGCAGTGAGCAGGGAGACGGCCCTCAGCCCCGTTACTGGCGGTTGGGTCATCCGGCGGGTGGGCAGTGGTCACCGTATAGAGTTCCCAGGAATAAGGCTTTCATCTGTAGGAATGCAGAGGGATTTTACAGTCACGTTACAGAGGAGAAATACCTTGATAAAATTTTGATATGTAAAATAAGGAACAGTGTCAGTGCATTTAGTGTTCTGCAGCACCCTGGCGGTCTCTGTGGGACTGGCCTTCTCCACACCTGCACTTAGAATGAATGGGCTACAGGTCATTGCTAAGTCTGGATTTCTTACTCTGGCTAGCTTTGCAAAAAATGCCTTTAAATCCCTGCTTTGTCTGATATACTCATATACACAAAAAACACTCCTCTGAAATGTTTAGTTCCTTTTTTCAAAGACTTTATGCTATTTCTTGTCATTATTTTACACAGTAGCTCATGCTATTGTTATCTTCGTATGCTAGTCTTTATACTTTGTCACCAGAGCCAGTCTGCTTTCCCACACACTGAAGTCTGGGCTCTAACTGAAGGCTCTTTGATGTAACTCACTGTGTAATTACTGACTTCCCCATTACTACTGTCTTTTAAGTGAGCGTGCCGGTGTTGAATTAGGGCCCAGGGATCAGGTCGCTGCCACGCCCCTGGCGTCCTTGCCTGTCCTGGAAGCAGTGTGCTTGGAGGTCGCCCTCCTGCATGCCATGCGGAGTGAAAGACTGCTGTTTGTTGTCGTCCAGTCACCTCAACTTGGCATGTACCGTGATGGGAGGAAAGCAGACCGACGCACCGGCGTGTCCAGCACTGACCTGTTTTCTTTTCTGAATGTGTTGTTAGAAAAAGTCGTCAGTGTGCTCGCCGCCTGTCTGGAAAACGAGAGTCAGCACGCTCAGCGGATCGGAGCCGCGGCGCTGTGGGCCCTCGCCCACAACTATCAGAAGGTCAGTTTCGAAAACCTCCGTCACACCCGGGGCAGACACCGGGACCTTGGGATACATCTGGGGACCTCAGGAGTGTCAGCGTGAGAAGCGTCAGTCCCAGACCCATGCTGCCCCCCTGCGTTCACACAGTCAGACATCTTTGTCATTCATTCATTTCAGCAGAATGTCTCATTGCAGAGCTGTCTCCCTTTTGATTGAATTTTCCCTGTTAATATCAATTACACTTTAGTGAAAGGTAAGAGGACTTGTTATAGATGTCTTTAGCCATATTGGTGTGATGCTATTATAGGTCATTTCTGCTAAAAGAATTATCAAGGAAAGAATGCATCAGGAAATAAAGCCAGACAGTGGAGCGGTATCCCATGTGTGATATCCCTGTCTCTGGTGCGTGTCCCCCTGAGTTCTGGAATGAGCTCAGTTGTCAGGCTGCAGTACATGAGCTGCCCTGTGGAGCAGAGGAAGCCTGGCTTCCTCTGTGTCATTGTGAGCATCTCGCTCCTGGAGAGATGCCCTCGTGTGCCTGGCGACTCCATAGTGGCCGCGTGACTGAGGACATCCCTGGTGGTGCTGTCTTTCGAGCAGCATGTTCTCCCCACTGGATGGCGTCAGGCACGCGGGTACAGAGGCTGCTGTCACCCCACCTCTGTGTCCTCACGGCTGAGCACGGGACTTAGCACTCTGCTGTCACTTAGTCAATATTTGTTGACCAGCTGCTGGTGTTTGATGTACTTGATCTGAAATCAGAGGTTTGAGGGAACGTGAAATGAGACTCCATTGTTTAAAATAGTGAATTGAGACTGGGGGAGAAGAGAGGAAAGGAGGGAAGGACAGAGAGCAAGTCGGGCGGGAAGGGTGTGGGTGGCGGCACACAACGTCCCAGCCCGTCATTACATTTCACAGCACCCTCTTTCATACGGCCCTCAGCACGGGCAGGATTAGTTTTCTGGTCTCTGGTCCTTCACATGTGGAAACAGACCTAACTAATGGATTGTTCTGTGTTATTGCCAGGCAAAAACGACTCTGAAAAACCCATCCATAAAAAGAAGAGTGGATGAAGCATATTCCTTAGCCAAGAAAAGTAAGTTTCGTTGTGAAAGGGATTGCAGTTACACTTGGGGCTATTCAGTGACTGCTCCGAGGAATGAAAAATCTGAACAGTTCACAGCAAAAGGAGAGTTTTCCACACTGGTGTTTTATACTAATGTTCGAGGAGTTGTTTGGTCAAGGCATTATCATGTGTGCCAGTATCTGGTCTGCGCTTTTCATTGTACAGTTTCTACCTAATAAAAATAATAGTTTCTTAAAGTATGTCTGCGATCTCTCGTACTCACCTTCCCCTGCCAGTGGCTCCCAACCTGCTAACGTGTGTTCGTAGTCATGAGAACTGGGCCCCGTTAGAACTGACCTTGAGCAGGACACTTGATGTAACATCGGGGGATTGAATCACAGTCTTTCACGTGGGTCCCACTTCCCTGAGTCACGTGGCCCTGCGCTGTGATCACACTGTGAAGCAGCGTTTTCCTTTGAAAGAGCCTTTTTCACTTTAAGTGACGCAGATTTTCAAGGAATATTTTTCTCTGAACATTTTATGTGAAGACACTGAGTGGTGTCCTTCCTCCTTTGTACCAACCTGTGTTGTCACAGGCTGATTTCTTCTGAGTGGCCTGTGGGCTTTGTTTTGTTTGTTCCTAGTGCGATCACGAACTTCTGGGTGTGGTGAATAATTGGGTTATGTCAACAGTTATGTGTTAGGAATGGTACATAAAAAGAATCAGGCATTCACGTGGGATTGGAGATAGTGGTAACCTCTATGTTTTTTTGTTACACTCTTTGGCTAAACCATTAATAAAAAGTAAATATAAATTCTGTAACTTAATAATTTTTTTTACAATGTAAAATGTTCTTACAATGCTAGCATGTCAAGAAGTTAAATAGAACGTCAGGTTACACATCCTACTGTGTATGTTTGTGTGTGTGTCCACTCTTGAGTGTAGCGCTAAGTTTAATAAACTTGCTCTTCCATATTCTTATTTTTCTCTGTCAGCCTTTTCAAACTCAGAAGAAAACCCTCTAAGTGCCTATTACCTGAAATGTCTGGAAAGCCTCACGCAGCAGCTGAGCTCGTCCTGAGCCCCATGTGATGCTCCATGGCCACGCATGTGAGCCAGCCCGAAGCGAGACCAAGCACCTCGTGGCCGCCGGAGGACAGGCAGGGCGTCTGGAGGGGGCGGGATGAGGACAGGCAGGGCGACTGCTAGGCGGGACCCCCCCTCCAGACAGACAAGCACCCCTCCGCCCCCTCCTGCAGCATCTGGCTCCGCCCCTTCACGCCACCCCACCCCTTCATGCCTCCCCACTTCTGTGAGCCTCCGTAACCGAGAGCAGCCAGCTAGAAGATGGTGACAAAAAGACATGGAATGATGGAATGTTCTGGAAACATAAACATTTTTACCTTGTCTATGCAACTTTGTAAAAATTCTATTTAAAGTTATTTAATAAAATATTTTAAGAAATTGACTTAATTGCAGACTTTTGTCAGTCTCATGAATATAAATTTTAGGAATTGAAACAAAACATGTTCTGATAACCCCGTTTTTAAAAACTATTTTTACATAAAATTTGGCTCTTGTCAATATAGATGCTTAGTTTTCAAACCTTTACATTGTCCACAACATGCACTTTGGAGCAGGGATATTTGTACGTAAATGTGTGTAATTTTGTGAGCAGCATATTTCTGCAATTTTAGTGATATTAATGGCCTTCCCTACAGTTTGTAAACCTGTCATATTCTTTTTACCTTTTGAGTTCTGAAATGCTGTGTAATAAAGAACGAAGAAACAAGAGTTCATGGTCATGTAGGCCTGGGTTCTAATTCTGGTTCAGCCCAAAACATCATGGAGAACAAGACTGAACAATCCAGTGGGGTGCGTTGTCCAGTGCTCCGTGGCCTGTGGCATACCTCTGAACTACCTTGTGGCTTTGAACTCAGAACTTGGGGCTAAATCAGTTCAAGTACTCCCTCACTCTCAGCAGTTTTACTAACACTTTGGAAAGTAAGAGAAAATTTTATCTAAGAAATGAAAATTAAAGCTGATACACAGTGTATGGATATATACACACAGATGTACACATTTATTTAGGAAGAAGTTTTCTAAGTGAAGTACGGTTAACACGAACAAAAGCATTTTTTAATTAACTCTACTATTAGCAAATTGCTATCATCAATAAAATATGCCAGATTTGTTATTTAAGGTAGAAGCATGAGGACAAAATACATGTTAAAAACAAATTGAAGCTGATAAATTGGTAGTGTCTGAAAATTATTGATCAGAGATCTGAAAAATAGATGTAGGAAGCTCAGTTTTCTGGGAAGCCCAAATTAATTTGAAGTCGAGGACATGACTATATTCTGAAAAAGTCACCAATTTTAAGAGCAGGAACCTTAGGAATTATTTCTACCTTTTCTCCATGTTTCTTACATTTTAAGTCAGTTTCTTGGTATTACCTGGTAAGCCCTCAGTGCTGAATAGTGAGATGGAGTCCTTTCAACTTCCATTTAAAGAGCTCTTTCTGTGTCACGGGCGCTCGTCTAAGCGCGTTTATTCACCTACTTCCCTCTAGAACACTGCTGCCCTCTGTTAGCGGCGAGTCAGCAGGCTCGGAGTGGCTGGGCGATCTGTTTGTGGCTGGTGAACAGTGACGTGGACATTGGCACCCAGGATAACTGCTGACAAGCCTGACTTTTAGCTAGTGGGTGTGCTGCCTCCTTTTCTTTTTTCCCTCATTGAAACTCCTGCCTTTGTGTTTGGATCTTGGAGATAACCACCATTTTTCTACAACAATTAGGTCTCTGCAGGGAAATGGTCATTTCCTTTATGCTCATTGATCAATAGATGGACACATCAGGGCATGCTTGGCCTCACGTGTGGAATTAGGACGAATTGTAATTGATTATTTTCCAGAAGGTTGAAGATGGTATTAGGGGGGATGTGTAACCCAGCAGTCAGTACCATGGGAACCTGGGGTGCCTAGAAGGACCCCCGCCTTTGGCGAGGAGAGGGGAAGGAATGACTTCGGAGAAAACGTAGGCCCGCATCTGCTGGGGTCCAGGCACATGACCTCAGAGGCATGTGGGGGCTCTAGGTCTGGCATGGCGGTCCCTGCATGTCTGTGTCCTTTCAGACTGTCCAGCCAATCCCCGAGGTGGCTGTCCCACGATTCCAGTAGCTGCCACGGTGCTACCTCGGGGAACCACCAGCCTCAGAACCCCCCAGTGTAGGTTCGTGGGCCCACAGATGCACAGTTGCAGTGTCCAGGAGAGTGATGAGCGAACCCCCAGGGATCTCTATGTCCCCCAGCTGCATGGAAAACTGCATGGGACAGGAAAGTGACCGAACAGCCCTCGGCTATGTGGTGCTAGTCAGGGCTGGCCTCCGGGTCCCCTGAATGCAGAAGCGTTTTCTTCAATCGCACTTCCCTGGTGCAGGAGACAGGTGTAGGGGACTGAGTTGTGCCTCTGGTCTCCAAATTCCCCATCCCTGGCCTTTCTGATGGCTGGGTCAGTATGTGTGTGAGCTGGGGGCGCACACACAGGCTGTGCTGTGTCACCGGGTCACGCAGACACTGATGTGGGGCTTCCAGACGGAAGGCCTTGAAGTTCGGGGAAGAAGGCTGCCGTTGGTTCTGAAAGCAGGAAGCAAGGAGAACGGTAGCTGACCTGGCTGGAGCCTTTCCCCGTGTCCAAAAACTGCTTTCGGAAATGCATGTCGGGATGTACTTTTCTCTGGTGTTCTGGAAAGAATGGGGTGAAAATAGAATTTGTGCATTTAACTGCAGGTCCCCAGTTTTCCTTTGTGGTGTGAAATATACTCATCATTTGTAGCGATTTTCCATCATTAGTCCTTGGGGCTGCGCCTAGCCTCTCATTTCCTGAGAGCTGCGTCCTGACCCAGAATCTTCCTTGTTTGCCAGGTGGACGGGCAGGATAATGACCAGCACCCCGCTCTCGCCGTCACTGTGTCCTTGCAGGGGACAGGAGTGTGCGGTGGAGTGGTCGGGGTGCAGGGCCCTGGGGTCAGCCCCGCCCTCGCGCACGGCCATGGGGACCGGGGAACAGCAGCCAGGCTTCCGCTGCCACAGGGGAGTGGACACTGGCCTTGTAGGTGCTACCAGGAAAGCACCTGGTGCCCAGCTGGCTGTCCCTTACACGTTACCAATGGTTAGTTATTCTTATAAATTCACCATTTTCATTGGAATGTTGCTCATTTGTGTCCTTGTGGAGGGCGGAGATGTGCCGGGGAGGGAGTGGTCAGAAGTCGGGTTCCCGTGTTACGGAAGGACGGTCCGTTTTGGCGTCCACCGTGCCGCGGGCCCTGCGGGCAGACTCTCAGCAGTGGGCGCGGAGCCCGGGTCTGGCAGAGCAGCGCTCAGGTGGGCCGTGCCCTCCGTGACGTGGTACGTTTTCTCCTTCGGCCCGGCAGGGTGTGTGGTCCGTCGGTGGAATACTGTACTTTCTCCATTTGCACTGTGGAAATGGGAAATACAACAAAGCCCAACCTTAGAAGCCAGAAGAAAATCTGAGCTTAGAGTCCATCAGGTTGGGAATAGCCGTTGTCCTCTGTCCATCAGGTTGGGAATAGCCGTTGTCCTCTGTCCATCAGGTTGGGAATAGCCGTTGTCCTCTGTCCATCTGTTGTTGATCTGTGTGATCCGAAGAGTTAAGGCGAATGGATGACAAAGCGCTATTGTTTCTGTGACCAGGAAACTTACATAGTTTTCCATGAATGGGACAGTACTTTTGTCTAAAATTGTCAGATCAAACATCGGGGGTCATTTTACACACAGGAGTAACATGTTGATGTTGGGCTGTAGAAGCAGGGACCATCTTACACATGGGGGCCTCTTATCCAGGGAAGAGTAGGGTAGTCTGGGGAACTTAGAGTTTATTTTCCCTGAGTTAAGTTACGCCCACGGGAAAGTCCTTGTAAAACTCCGGTAGTGAGCTGGGGCTGAGTGCGAGCGTCCTCAGGACGTACGGAGACCGTGCCGGCCATCAGAGGTGCGAGGAGCTCGGCATGGCCCTGTTGGAAAGGCTCCCAATGAGTTTTTGTGTTTCTTTTGCTTCTGCATTTGCAAAATCTGCTTCAGTTAAAAAAAAAAAAAATCTCTTTTAAAACAATGATCCACAGAAGATCCATGAAGTAACATTCAGTACATTTCCAAGCAACTGTGCGTGGAAGCGAGGAAGAAAAGAATGCACGTGAACGTGGACGCCAAGGAAGGAGACGCGCACGTGCCTCTCTTCCCTCCGCCTGTGGCTGTGCCTTCGGGCGTCTGGGCACATTGGCTTCAGCTGGGCAGGGGGACTCGGCGTTCTGGGGGCAGATCGCTTGCCGTTCTGTGCAAATCCTGAAACGTGATTTCCTCAGATGCCCTGTTGGAACATTCTTCCCTTGGCTTACCATGGAAAGGGAACTTGTAAAACGGAAAGTACTATTTTTAATCGTTTTCTGATGACGTTCACCGAGACTGGATGGCAGAGAATCAGTTCATGTATCTGTTTGGCCAAGCTACGATGGCACAGAGTAGAAAGGCCCACGTAGGCATCGCTTCAGTAAGAGAAGAGTTCTGTTCGTCTGTTTGGTTGCCTTTTTCACACGCAGGAGGGCCCCAGGGGGCAGTCCCTGGCTGACAGTGACCTCAGGGACTCCTCTGGACGTCCTGCTGCTCTGCCGTCATTGACATACACTTCCTTCAGCAGGTTGCCTCGTGGACACGCAAAGGGACGGAAAAGAATTTCCCTGCTCCGTGTTGCCCTTGTGGGGAGCCTTCCCCAAAGACTGCCCAGCAGAGTGCCCTCACGTCTTCCTGGATGGACCGCAGGCACACGGCGGCTCCCCGCTGCCAGGCCGGCCAGCACTGGTGTCCTCCTGCTGGGCTCACTACCACACCCAGTGACCCAGGCAGGCCAGAGGGAACCAAGGGCCGGGGAGGGAGCCACCCGCCTGCCCCCGGGGCCCGCGTTCTAGTGGATTTGGTAGAAAAATGTGGTACTACCCGCCCAAACACAATGCAGCAGCAGATTAGGTGTTTATTGTTTATTCAATCTGCGTTTAGACGTGGCGATGATTCCAGTTGCATTTAGAGCTGGAAATATGAATGTCAGGGCAGTGAAGTCAGGTGGCTTTCCAGTGTGACGCCAGATGCTCTGTGTGGCGTTTCTGCTGGTGACACGGGAGCCGCTGCTTGCTGTGGAGAGATGGGGCTGGGAAGACAGAACCGGCGTCCTCTCTGATAGGAGCCAAGCACTGCTGAGCTGGAGAATAAAGTTCATTGAAAAATCGAACAACAGCCACACCTTTAGTGTTTTATGAGTATTTTGGATATGTGAATGGATTCATTATCTGATGTCGCATTGAGGGGCGGGGGCCTCTGCTGAGTGCAGCCCCTTTGCTGGGGCTGACACCAGTTTTGGCATAAATCACACCTCGTGCCTCTGGACGGCTTCCAGTCCCAGCTTTCTGGAAGTAGAGCCAAAACCAAGACAGTTACTCAGCAAGCTCATCACCAGCCCCTTCCAGATGACGGTGACAGCGACTCGCCCTTCTGTCCAGGCATTCTTTCAGAGTTCTGCTCTTTCTGACTTTCTTTTGCAGGTAACTCACCACACCAAACTCAACAGCGATGTGTTGACTCCTTGTTACCAGTTCTTTGCAAAGAATTCATCCTAGTTCTTATAGAATTATTTTTCCTCTCACTTCTGTCATCAGTATTTATTTAACCAAATTCTGTGAGTCCAGTAATGAGTCTAAGTGGGTACACATGGCTTAGGAACAAGTCCACCCAGATCTCAGTCAGCCTGGTAGAAGCCAGAGAAAGGCATATGCTTGGGGGAGGGCCCCAGACCCTCCCCTGCCCCCCGACACCCCGGGGCTCATGTGCCCTGGCGTTAGTCAGGTGTTTATTGGGAGAATGGAGAGAATTGTCCAAACTTAGCTAATCCATTCTGTGGTGGCCAGTTCGGAGAGGTCCTGTGAGCTGGTGCATTGTCGGGATGCAAGAGCCATGAGTTATTAGCGAAAAGTTCAAGTTGTTTTTGTCTTTTTCACGTAGGCTTTTCAGCACTTCTAAATAGTAAACTTGATTGACTGTTTGTCCCTTTTGTACAAATTGATAATGAACAATCCCTCTGATATCAAAAAAAGTTATCAACATCGCTTTGACTCTTGATTTGGACTGATGGAACATTTTTGGTCATGGAGAATTGCCTGACTTCCTTTGTGCACTTTGACGCTTTGTTTCAGGGTTGTATTGGTACAGACATGTTTCATCACCAGGGATTCCATGGCCCAAAACATCGTCTTGTCTCCAAAAGCCCTTGGCAAACATTGCCCCTCCTTTGCCTTTGTTCATTGGTGAGCTCCTTTGGGACCATTTTTGCACATACCTTTCTCATGCCAAGATTTTCAGTGAAGAGTTTTCTGTTTTTCTATTGCTGTTTACTTGGTCTGCTATGCTTTTTGCACAATCAGCTGATGATTTTGACACACAATTCGATGAATTTTTGCATTGTTTTCATCAGTTCTGCTCATTATTGGCTGCCCTGACCCATCTTCATCAGTAGCACTTTCTTTCACCTCAGAAAAACATTTAACCCATGTATACACTGCCGTTTTCTTCATGGCATTATCCCCATAAAGTTGGACTAACATGTCCCTGATTTCACCTCCACTCTTGCCAAGTTTAACAAGAAATTTAAATGTTTGTTTGTTGCTCTAATTCAAACTCCAATATTCTCGTGATGGCACACAAAAACACACACAACAATAATGAACGCCACTCAGCAAGACACCACCACACATCTCATGAACACAGCTGTGAGACAGATATACCGAGGTTATGACACCTTGCTGAGTTGTTTGCACAGTGCTGCCAACCCAAGCACAGGGTGGCAAGTTCTCAAACTTAATGGTCAGACCTTGTGTGTACGTACTTGCTCGGACATTACTCTCGACTCACCTCCTGCCTTCCTCACACCCTCTGGTTTCTTACCCTGCCCACCCTTCTCCTACCTCTGCGACTCCATCCTTCACCGGCCCTCCACCGGTGTGCCTCCGCCCACCCTCACATTTCCTTTCCTGCATGTTTTAAAAGGCCAAAATCAAAGGTCACCCTTCCCATGAAGCTGTGTCAGATTTCCCAGCTGGGAGGAAATTCTTTATTCTTTAAGTTTCCATGCCAGCTTAGTTTCATTTAGTGTTTTTTTTTTTTTTTTAGACATTAAATCAGCCCTTTTCCCCTTGTATTATGCTGATTTGCATATAGTCGTTGTTCCCACCATCTGCTTGACAGACTTCTATTTGAACTTGTAATTCCCTGCCCCTCACAATGCCTTGCACAAAGCAGATGCTCAAATTATATTTATTTGAATGAATGGATGAATGAACATGGAAAATATTTTGTTAGTAAAAGCTACGCAGTTCCATAGTGTGAATTGGGCTAAAAAATTATGTTGACTTTGTCAAAATATGCACAACCATAAGTATTTCTTGTAGGAGAATAGATTTAAAAATAAAGAAATAATGAAAGTCAAAAGGCACTGCTTAAAAACACTTTAAGATTCTTAGAATACTTTTCAGTTCAGTAGAAAAAGAAAAAAAAAATGTTTCAGATAAGATTTGGAAATACAACCAGCACTGACCTGAAGCAAAGATACTAATCTGAACTTTCAAGATCTAGTGCTTACTAGGAATCTTCCAGGGGATATTCTTTTCGGGGGGAAGAGCACAGGTACCCACTTTTTGTATTGGAACCGTACCTTCTGAAGGTCACGTGAGCCGCAGTCCAGCCGTGAGGGGAGAACCAGGAGAAGCCGGCTCGCGTGGGCCGTGCCACGGGCAAAGCAGGCACCGGAAGCAACTGCCTTCACCTCCCAGATCGGTGACCCCGCTCTGCACAGAATGGGAGGGGGTGGTAGAGGCCGGAGGGAGGTTCTCCCAGTTTGGCCCCATGAGCGTGGGGGAGGGTGCTTGTTCTGTTGGCACCATTGCAGTAGGGACAGAGGCTTGCACTGTGTCGCCTGAAATCTGTGCATCTTCCTTGTCGGCACGGACAGCCCACAGCTCTGTCTGCAAGGCGAGGAGACTGCGGCTCCTGTGTGGGGATCTTGAGTTTTGACCCAAATGAGGAAGATTTAAGTGTAGAGTCAAATTCAAAGCTAGTAGATCCAACATGTACAGCCTTTGTGTGATTTACAGATTCGAAGTTGTTAAGAATACAGGGGCTGATACTCCCCACGATGCTGAACTCTTAGGACTGCTGACCCCACCCCAGATTTGCCCCTGGAATAGCAGGAGACGCCACTGTAGTCACGGGCAGGGCTCACTGCTGTCCCCAGGTCCTCTGGCTCTTGCCATGTCAGACGCACCTGGCCTGGACACCGTGGTCTCCAAAGTGTCCCTTTCTAATGCTGCTTCTCACCAGGAGAACCAGTGGCGAGGACGTGCCTGCGGTGGCTTTTTCCGGTCACTGCTCCGCACTCCCCACCCCTCGAGCTGTCTGCGCTCACACAGGCTAGAGGCCGGCCCTCCTCTGCCTTTGCCTGATGTTTGCAGAGAACAGGAGCTCACTGGCTACCACAACAGGACGGCTGACGAGTACAACCACTTCACAAGGAAAACAACACACTGGAAATTCTCCAAAAGAAGCAGACATATTAAAACAAATGAACCCAGAATTTTAAATTGGCCAAATACATACCTTGAAAGAGATAAGGAAGAAATTAGCACTGTACGCCCCAAATAAGAAATCATAAAGAAAGGACAAGAAAACATTACGTATGACAGATATAAAACTTGTGAAGACTACAGTAAGTAGGGCAAATAGAATGGATCCAGCTGAATTGTGAATTAATTAGAAAACACAATTGAAGAAGTTTCTGAGAGGGAAGAAAAGACCAATAAATAGGAAATAGAAAATAAAAATATGAAAACACGGGGATAAGGAGGACAGACGTGCTCACATTTGGATGAATGAACATAAATACTTGAAGAAATAATGGAAACAAATTTTCTAATATCAAACCGTGATGATAAAGTGTCTATTTAAAGAGATAAGAAGCCAAAGAAGTGAGGGAAGGAAAAATGTTTATGCTGATTGCCCAGCTGAAGAATATCAAAGGCAAACACACACCCAGTGGAAATTATAACCCCAAACCAGAAACGACCCAAATGCCCATCAGTAAGAGAACAGATTTAAAAACTGTTTATTCAATGAACTATTGTTCAGCAACAGAAAACAACAGATACTTGTAAAAACAACATCATAACTAAATGTCAGAATGTTCAGTGGAGCAGAAGGAAGCCTGACACACGTGAAACACATCCTGGATGACTTCACTTAAAAGAAATTCAATACCAGGCAACACGAGTCTCTGGTGACAGAAAGTCACAGTGAGGGTGAGTTTGGAGGGTACATTGACCAGAAAGAGCACAGAGCTGCCACCTGGCTTCTGTGTCTTGATCTATGACGTTTTATCTCTGGATCCTGGTGGTGATAACACAGGTGTGTGCATATGCAGGGAGTCTTGAAAGAAACAAAAAGGGGAAAAATGGAAAGAATACATTAGATGACAGAAACACATCCAAATACTGTGTATCTGTAAAATAGATTACACTCACAAGTGAAGGATTGCCTTGAAATATTGAATTAAAATAACTCAACATATACTGTTTACAAATTTGAAATAAAAGGGTTAAAAAGCAAATTTAATAAAAATAAAACTCATATGAATGTAGAATAAAATTGACTTTAAGACAGAAAATGTAAACAGAGATGAAAAAGGTCACTTAATGTGGAAATGTACGCATCTAAGAAAATGACCTCAAAACATATGAAACCAGAATGACAAGGGTAAGTTGATAAATCTGAAGTCACAGGAGCAGGTTTCAACATTTGCTCTTGATTTTTGATAGATCAAGCAGGCAGTAACTCAAAAATGATACAGAAAATCTGAATAACACAATAACCCTGATTAAATGGATTTACACATGAGTTCTGTAATCAAGAATTAGAGAAATCACCTTTTCTTTATTCACATGAAGCATTTACAACTGATCAAGTATCAGGCAACAAAGAAAGCCTCAATAAATTGCAAAGAATGGTCCATATAGACTAAGGACTCCTTCTACTATGTGATTAAGTTAAAATATTTAATGACGAACAGACAAATAAAGCATTTTTATATATTTGACATTAAAAGATGAAATTTTAAATAACTCACAAGTTAAAGAAGAAACCACAATGGAAATTTCCTGAATGATAATGAAAACCCTATGTGTAAAGACCTGTGGGATACAGCAAAAGTGAAAGTTCTCTCACTTTTTGTTTTTAATCCTCAAGAGAAATTTTTAGCTTTAAATCTGCCTAAATGAAGAAGGCTTCAAAATTAAGAGCCAAGTGTCTAAAGTTAAAAAAATAATGACAATATAACTAAATTAAGTTGAAGAGATAAGAGAAATTAATGAATAGAATCAAAGGTGTCGCAGTATAGAAGATCAGCAAAGCAAACATTGGTTCTTTCAAAAAAATAGCAGTAGACAAATTTCTAACAAATGATCAAGTAAAAAAACGCTATTATCAATATAAGGGGGGACATAAGTACAGATAAAGTAGGAAGTAAAGAGACACTACTGGCATATTATCAACATAGATGCAATGGGCAAATTCTTGGAAAAATCGTCATTTACTAGAATTGGCCTCCAAAGTAAGAAAAACTAGTAGCCCTATAGCTATTAAAGAAATTGAAGTCGTGATTATACTATTTCCTCAGAGGAAACAAAAGACAGATGGGTCTGTAGGCAACTTCTAACAAACATGCCAAGGACAATCCCAATTTTATCCCAACTCTTTGCACTTACAGGAAAAGAGGGAAGAATACCAATTCATTCTGAGTCCAAGGTAACCGACACGAAAACCAAACCAAGACAGTGTGAGAATGGAAAAGTATATAGTAGATGCAAAAATCTCACACAGCATTATTACCCAATCTAAGGGACACTGTACATGTATATGTCTATCTCAGATGTAAAGGTAGTACTTGATAGTGTTCACTTGTAAGTAGTTATTAAATCTCTTGGTGAATTAGAAGTAGATGGGAATTTCTTAACCACTAGGGTGGTGTTGGTATGTGTAAGAAACGTGGAGGACCATCATTCTAAATGGGGAAACATTAGAAGTGTTTATTCCCTTACAATTAAAGAATGCCACAAAGAGGCCTGCTGTTAGCACTTATATTCAGATTTTATTGGAAGTCCTATGTAGTGAAATAAGATAAGAAAAAAATAGACTAGAATCATTAAGATTAGGAAGAAATAAAGGTATTGTTATTCGCAGTTTACAACTTACATAAAATAGTCAAAACAATTTAAATTACTTTAAAAGGTTAGTAAGGTGGCTGGATTCACATTCAGCTGCTCTTTACATCTCAACTAAAAATATTTAAAGAGGAGACATCACTGACAACAGTAATGGAGAATATAATGCACTGAGCAGTAAATCTAACTAAAAACATGCACCAACCTACAGGGAAAAGTCTTTATTAAGACATATTTTAAAGGACATAAAAAGGTAGAGCGGTGCCATGGGACCAGACAAGGAGACTTATTATGTAGCAGAGCATGATTTCCACATGCGGTCATAACAATGTCTCTTATCCCGCCTCCCTTCTTACAAAGGTACTGATATTTCTCTCTCCAGAGAGAGGACTAAGGTTCTATGTCACTGTTAAGGTCAGATCCTGAAAGGTGATACCACGTCCTCCTGGTTCTCTGGGAACCAGCAGCCACACGGAGAGACCACAGGTGGGTGTTCTGGGTGACAGGCAGCCTCAACCCCAGGTGTGGGAGTGGAGGAGCCTTCGGATGAGTCCAGCTCCCAGCCACCATGGTCCAGACGTCACAGAAGACTGAGAACTGTCCCTGGTGTGCGCCCCCTGAACCCTCACCCATGAATCCCTGAATATCAAAACGGTTGTCTTCCATCATTACACATCGGGTCTTTCCAAAGATGGACAGATTTAGTCAATTCCAGTCGCATTTTCAGTAGGGTCTTCCTTGCCAAGTTGGATGAGATTATTCTGAAGTCCCCATGGAAGAATAAACATGGGATATGCAGGACAGTTTTGATGAGAATTAGCAGGAAGAGGGCATCAGAACTTACTATGAAATTATGGTAATTAAAACTCTGCAGCGATAAGCAAAACACACTTCTGGGCATTGATAGATGACTAAAGTAGCATGACAGATAATGGAGAAAGGAGTGATCCTTTGATTACCACGATAAGAAAAAACATTATTCAGGTAGGAGAAGATGAAGTTGGATGTCTTCTTCACAGCAGAAGTGAAAATCAATTCCAAATGATTTAAGCACTGACGTATCAAAGACAAAACGTTAACACTCTTAGGAGAAAATATTACTATATTTTAGAATTTGGGCAAGGAGAGATTTCTTCAACAAGATGAAAAAGAGCATTAAATATAATAGACAAGGTTGACACATTTTAATATGTGAAAGTTAAGAACTTTATTAATTTAAAAACACGATAAAGAAATTGAAAAGATAAGTAATAAATTGTGAGGAAATATTTGCACCACCTTCTACCGATACTGGATTGATATCAATAATGTTTAAAGAAGTTCTCCAAACCAGTAGTTAGGACATAAAACAGTTAATGGAAAAATAAGCAAGACCCACGAGGAGGCATTTCAAAGAAAAGGGAACTCATTGGGTCGATACACAAAAACGTCTTCACCGTCATTTTTATCTAGTGGAGTAGGATCGAGGTTGCCATCAGACTGACAGAGGGTCAAGTCTGACTGTACAAGTGTTGGAGAGGACGTAGATCCACAGGAGCTTTCTGTCCTGACTGGGGGGAGTGTGCGTGACTACAACCACTCTGCAAAAGCAATCCAGCATGCCTTCCTAGAGATGAACATTAGCAAATAGTAACCAACAGTTTTATGCCTAGACCTGTACTCAAGAAACACTCTTGAATATGAGCATCAGGAGAAAGGTAAAAAGTGTCACCGGAGCTCTTCTCAGTGAGAAAGACCTGGAAGCACTCGGGTGCCCGTCAGTGTGAGAGCGGATGAACCAGCCGCTCACCAAACTCCATTCCCACCGCGGAGTGTGTCAAAGCAGTTGAAGTGAATGAACAGTGACAGCACCTGGCAGCCTGCAGGGCCTTAGCCGTGGGCCTTTCCTTATTGTGCTACAAAAACACACAACACGAGATTTGCGCTCCTAACACCATTGTAAGTGGTTTTGCCTTCATCTGCAGATGCCCTGTGTGGTCACCTTGCACTTGGCCATGACCCCACCACATCCTGAATGTCAGCTGCCTCCCACAAGTAGAGTATTTCTGGTTATATGAGCCTTGTCGAAGTAATTTTTCTGGTTGGATGACAAACATCTAATCACCAACCTTGCTCCCTATAAAATCTGAATGTACGTTATTGTCCTATGGCCCGATGCAAGCTAGAGGTCCGTCGTCCCTTTGCTTATTGCTGATGACAGCACAGACCGAGTTAATAATACCATTACTGAATTCAAGAGAAAGTGACTGCTGATCTGTTTCTGTACTCAGAGAACTGTAGGTCCTAAGTACTCAGAAAACAGTCATTAATTTCCTTCCCTCGGCTTTGATTTATTAGGGTGAGATGGTTCATATATTTGAGTGTGTGTGTGTGTGTGGGGGGGGGGGGGTGTCTCCTGTGGAGCCATATTACTCTTCAAGCATTTCAGGATGGCTAAATTTTTAGTTAGTCTCCAGATATTTTTCTTATCTAGCACACCTCGTTGGTACTCTGTTTTATAGATGAGAAATATCATTATTTATTATTAGTTACAGAATGGTTGTGAAATTGAAAGCATTTGTGACATGGGTTTATGTTTTACTTTTACTTCCACTCAACGATGTACCAGTTCCCATTTCTCAGAATTTGAGCCCACCATAGTCAGCTTTGTGTTCTGAACTTTCAGGGGCCCTTTAGAAATTGGGAGTTAGGGTTTGGTGTGGTGCTTTTCTGTGGGGAGAGGTGTGACATTTACTATGAACATCCCTCAGTGCTTTTTCCTCTGTGTACCTCCTGTAAGATGTCTTATCGCCTCCTCTGACTTCAGTTACTGACTCTACTTAGAAGATCCCTGGTCTCCTTGTAAGCCGTTGTCCCGTTCCAACTCTTGCTTCCTGCCATCCCGTGTCTCCCTCCAGGCCTGATTTCTTCTGTCCTTCTGGATCTAGGGGGGCCCCTCTCCCAGAGGACCTAGGGCTCCCTCCACATTCCAGGAAATACAGGGCAGAGTCATCCAGGCCCTAATGTGTCCTTATATCCCTTCAACTTCAATGCACTTCCGTCATTATGGCGGCTTTCACACGAGCTCAGTATTGACAGTCACGGCCGGTGTACAAGGCCTGCAGAAGATGGCTTGTGGGGTCTTCTTGTCTATAGATTTTTATGGACAGTTATGTGAATTAAGAAATAATGAAGAGATTAAGGATTGACTTTGCAAATGTATAAACATATACTACAGAAAGTTCTTGTGTATCACCTTTTCTAAAATGTTTCCATGGTTTCAGTGGGCAAAAATTGTGCCCTCATATCAGCTGGCCCTGTCAAAATCACAGCCCGAGCATGCTTCATGATGGCTAGCACGTAGAATGCTCCCCGTAACAGTCCTGTCTTCATTTTCTAGCCCCACTTCCTCTTTAAGGGCCTGTTAGATTCAAGATTTAACCTGACCCCCTTCTGTGAGTTGCTAAAGCAAAAGGAGCCTCAGTACCCATTATGTGATGAAATATAGAGTGTTGCTCATATACGAGCTCTGACAAGTTCATGACCTTTCCACCATGTGGCCCCTGAAAGTTCAGAAGACAGAGCTGACTGTGGTGGGCTCAAATTCTGAGAAATGGGAACTGGTACATCATTGAGTGCAAGTAAAAGTAAAACATAAACCCATGTCACAAATGCTTAGGTCGGCGGCACTGTACAAACAACTCAGTAAGCTGTCACAAACTTGGTATACCTGTGTCTCACAGCTGCATGCTCGTGTCCACGTGTGGTGGTGTCTTGATGAATGGCATTTATTATTGTTGTGTGTTTTTGTGTGTTGTCACAAGAATGTCAGAGCTTGAATTAGAGCAAAACATAAATATTAAATTTCTTGTTAAATTTGACAAGAGTGGAAGTGAAATCACAGACGTGATAGTCCAAGGTTATAGGGATACTACCATGAAGAAAATGGCAGTGTACAAATGGATGAAATGTTTTTCTGAGGCAAGAGATAATGTCACTGATGGAGAGAGGTCAGGGCAGCCAATAACAAACAGAACTGATGATAACATTGCAAAAATTCATCGAATTGTGCATTAAAATCATCAGCCGACTGTGAGAAGCACAGCAGACCAAGTAAACGGCAATAGAAAACCAGTTAGGAAAATCTTCACTGAAAATCTTGGCATGAGAAACATGTGTGCAAACATGGTCCCAAAGGAGCTCACTGATGAACAAAAGCAAAGGAGACTTGAAGTTTGCCAAGATCTTTTAGAGAGGAGAGATGATGTTTTGGGCCATGTTATCACTTGTGATGAAACATGGGTGTACCAATATGATCCTGAAACCAAGGATCTAAGTACACAATGGAGGTAGCTAATTTTTCATGACCAAAGCATTTCTGTCAGTCCAAATCAAGAGTCAAAGCGATGTTGCTAACCTTTTCTGATGTTAGAGGGATTGTTTGTTACGAATTTGTACCAGTTGGACAAACAGTCAACCAAGTTTACTATTTGGAAGTGCTGAAAAGGCTGTATGAAAAAGACAAAAACGACCTGAACTTTTCGCCAACAACTCATGGCTCTTGCATCACGACAATGCACCGGCTCACACGGCATGTCTGTGAGGGAGTTTTAGCCAGGACACACATAACCGTATGGGACACCTTCCCTACTCACCTGATCTGGCCCCCAGTGACTTTTTTCTTTACCCTAAGTTAAAGGAAATATTGAAAGAAGACATTTTGATGACATTCAGGACATCAAGTGTAATATGATGACAGCTCTGATGGTCAGCCCAGATAGAGTTCCAGAACTGCTTTGAGGGGTGGACTGGGCGCTGGCGTCAGTGCATAGCTTCCCTGGGGGAGTACTTTGAAGGTGACCGTGGTGACATTCAGCAGTGAGATATGTAGTTCCTTTTCTAGGATGAGTTCACAAACCTGATTGTCAGACATCACAATTTGAATCCTTCAAGATAAAGATAAAATTCTGTCTACAGAGCCACACAAAAATGGTGTGAGCTCTTCTCTTTCATTTGTTGGTAACACAAGAGGGAAGGAATTCATGTCATATCTAACTCTGGGTTCACTTAAACAGTAAGGCCACAGCTCCTCAGTGGGTCTACCTAACAGAGCGGGTGGGAGAGACAGACATTTCAATTAGACTCAAATTTGGGGTGGCCCCAGATCCCCTTCCAGGGAGACTGTGGTGCGCTGTGGGGGACACTGGTGGTTCCTGTCATTGGCGGGGCTCATCCATCCCAGCTGTGGTATGTGGTGGCAGAACCACGTCGGGATAGTTGCAGGGGTGATCAGGAGCCTGGTGTTTCACCATTTCGGACACCGTCTGTGACCCAGAGAAGGGTTTTCCCACTTTGAGAAGAGTTGGGGTAGCACTTTGCAAAAGAACTCTTCAAGAAAGGAGTCGTCAGCACTTACGCAGTCATAATGATGTCACCACTGATGATCGACTGACACAAAGCACGCTCAACATGCACGGGGAGGAGGGGGCGGGGCGTGCATGTGGATGCGGCCGAGTGTGGGGCGTTACGTGTTTTGCGAACAAGGTAGATCTCCATTCCCCGCGAGTGTCAGGTGAGGGCCAGGCAGTCAGGGGAAAACGCTTCTGCATTTCTGAACAATCAAGCAATCACCATTTTGCCCTCTGAGTCTCAACAGATTTTTCCCTCACGTGTGCAAGAGAGAAAACACGCTAAAAGGAGGCAGAGGACAATGTCTGAAGTAGATCAACCAAGAAGTAACAACAGGTGCCAACGGAGTATCCATCCTTATGACTTAATTTGGTTTTATATCCTGGCTCTAGGAATCATATCCCACCTCTCTTCCCCCCTCCACCCCTCAGAGACCTCGCCTCTCCCCCCAATAAGCAGCAACCCCCGAGGCAGCAGAACTGACTCATGGTGACCCATCGGACCTCTGGCAGGATGAAGAGAACATCTTGACCTGAGTTAAGTTTCAGTTCCTGAGCCCTAAGGTGGAACGACGCCCTGGCTACTTCCTACGAGACTGGGCAGAGGGACTCCGAAGAGACCTCAGAGTTGTCCTCAAGGCCTGAGGAAGTGATTCGTTACCCTCACCTCGTCTCCGACCAATCAGCCCCCAGCATGCCTAACTCCCGATGTCCTGTGGTCCTGCCCTGTAGAATCTGTTACCTACCTGTCGTCGGGGAGCCAGGCCTGAAGAGCACTGGCTCACCTGTGTCGCTGGGTTGGTGCCATTTCCTTAAATTAACCTCTGCTTGCTTTCTGCAAACTCCTGTTCACGTCCCCTTTGGCTTTGATGCATGCACGCAAACGGGCCCCCTGATTTGGGTAGCGTAGCCATATCGTTTAGGAATACAGCATAAAAAATTACTCGGAGATTCGAGATGGTTGTTTCTAGGGACAGCAGAGCAAGGAGTCAGGCACAGGCTGGAGCGAGTTCTGAACGCCCCGTCTGGCTGTATGGTTCTGGGCAGAGGTTCTAGAAATGCGTTCCCACATAGTCACCGACAGAAAGGGTTTCAGAACACGTGCCTCCAGGGCGCTGTCTGTCGTGTGCGTGTGGGGGGCGTGCTGGCCCCTCACTCCAGACCGGAAGCACAGCAAAGCTGGGTGTCTGGATGCTGGCGGCAGCAGGGAGCCCCCCAGGGCTGATGGTGGGGCATGGCCGCAGGAGGTGACAGCACGGCTGGACTTGTGTCAGGGGATGTGGGGCACAGACTGGGTGCTGCGTCTCCATGGAGGAGGTGGCTGGCTGGGATGGGGTCTGCTGCTCGGAGTCTGTGCCTGCAGAGGCCTGGGGAGTGGTCCTGATTTTCCCTGCTGCAGGCTGCAGCCAGCACTTTGTCAAGGACCCTGAGTCTAGAAACCAAGTGGAGCGTGGGGGACGGAGGTCTGTGAGTGGCTTTGGGCTGTCGGTGCCTCTAGGCCCATCAGAAAGTGGCAGAGCTAGGAAGCACATTTTTAAGGTTCACGAGTTCGCACCGATAACGCCACTTAGCCCAGGGGACACACACTTTCTCGTCTCTGTCCCCATTCCTTATTTGTTTATCTCGTCCTCCCAGTGAGAGTCCGGTTCCGAACGACATCACGGTAAGTACCTACTCATTTCCTGTCCTGCGGCTCAGGCCGAGTAGTTTCAGCGTCACTGCATGAGTGCCACCACCAGCAACAAGCTGGTCCTACTTTACTAGTAAGTAAAGTTCAAGATTTGCTTTTTTGAGGGGGTAGTTATTTTGGAGTTTAGAGTATAGCCCTAGTACTAAAGTTTACAGAAACCCGAGTTCCGAATTGGCTGGAATTAGTTCTTTGTTTTTGAGGTGGTTGGACGATATATCTGAAATATCCTTAGGTTATTTTTTGTTGTTTGTAGTTGACTTTAGTTAGATTTTTTCATCCTTCCATTTGATTTTTTTTGAACGTGTGAGACATATCCATAACCCAACACTCAGAGTCATATGGAGCAGAGAAGTCTCATTCCTACTCTGTGCCTCCCACCAGTCCCACAGGTCAATGCTGACCTCGGTTTGTGATTTATCCCTTTTGTGTCGCTTTTTACAAAGATAAGCAAATATACATATGTATGTATTTCCCTTAAATTATCCCCTCTTTTTTACGGCAAGGGCAGCTTTTGTACATACAGTTTTGTGCTTTTTTTCATTTTAACTATGTCCCTGAAGTCACTATGAGTTCAGAGGGGTCGCCCCACCTGTTCAGTTCTCTGTTACAGGGACGTATCACAGTTCATTCAGCCAATTTCTGGTGCAGGAGCATTAAATGGGTCCCAGTGTTTTGCTCTTGTAGATGATGCCGTGGTGATTAAAAACCCGTTCCTCTGTGGGTCTGTACTTGTTCAGAGCGAATTCCCAGGCTCTGGGAACGGAGGGGTTTGTTAGCTGCTCCCAGACCCCTCAGTGGGGGCTGTGCCTCGCACTCTGCCCCAGCCCCTGGGAATGGGTGGGAGGCCCCCAGCACTGAGGGGGAGCAGCGGGGAGGACCTCTCCCATGTGGGAGCACAGAGGTTGGAACATGGTTTGAAGGACAGTGTGAACGCGACTGCAGGGTATTGTCTGGGGCCTCATGAAGACCCACTGTAGTCAGATTGTGAAGGGCACCCATGCCCTTTGTGACACACAGCTCAGATAAGAGTCTGTGCTCCGGGGCGCCCGAGTTCAGTCACGAGGTCTCTGTGTCTGTGACCGACGTCAGCGATGGCCTTACCCTCCCGGGAGCCAGGCACAGGCTGCCACGCTCACCTGCTTTCCTTCAGAACTTACTCGGCTCAAGCCCCTTCCTGAGGAGTTTCTGTCTTCAGGGCCAGCGCCAACACAGTAGCTTATATACAATTTGAGAGTACACCTACTAATCCGTACTGTGCAGATGGCTGACTTTGTTTGTCACTCAAACTTCCTTATCTGTACAATTAACACAGTTCCATACGAAATCTGCATACTAACAAAATAATTCATGAAAAATATAAAGATTGCTTCTCATGCATCATTCCGTATTTGACCACCACTATTTGTGTCTCGGTGTCCTTTTCATTGGTTTCATCCCCCCAAAAGTCATTCTCTAGTGCCAGGAAGGGCGTCACGTGCCTTTCCGCTTCCTCCCTGCCCCTCAGCCTGCCGAGACTCACAGGCTGTGTGCGAATTGTAACTCTCAGAAGCGCGAGTGAAAGGCCCTTCCTGATGGCACCTGAGAGGTGAGCCAGCCCCTGATCCATCGCTTGGCAGGTGGTGCCTGGCGGTGGGGCACCGGGGACCGTAACTGCTACGTGTCCTTGGCTTCTCTCTGCTCTAATTGAAACTTCTGTTGAGATCATTGCAGGCTCCCGCGCCGTGGTCACACACGCGCAGAGGGGTTCCGTATCGCCCTAACCCGGCTTTCCCCTGCGGTCACATCTTTCCAAGTAGAGCACAAACATGCCGCAGTGTCCCCAGCGCGGTACTGACGTTGGTACCGTCCACCTACGGTGTCATCGCGTGGGTTCTAGTGTGGTCAGCTAGCTGTATCAGACGCGTGTGTGTATTAATTCAAGAGTAATTGCATTGATGACATTAGGTTCTACACAATTGTGTCACCTGTGCAGGTGTTCGTTTTCACCACTACAGTCATGACATTACGAGGTTCCACCACCGTGGGGACCCTTCCTGCTGCCTGTTATAATCACAGCCCTCACCCGCCTGTAGCACCCCCGCCCCCACTCTTAACCCCGGTCACCTCTAACCTCTTCTAAAATGTCTACATGTCTTTAATTTTACCATTTTAGGAATATTATATAAATGGAATCCATTCATCATGTAACTTCTGGGATGGGATGTTTTTATTCAACCTGACCTCTTGGTGATTCCTCCAAGTTGTTGCATGCACCAACCATTCGGTCTTTTTTATTGCTGAGTAGTATCCCGTGGAACGGATGTACCGGACACCGAGTCTTTGTTTTATTGGGAGTGATTGTACGTGGTATTACATTGTAATTTTGGTTTTCTTGTGACTGTTAATGTATGGAGCCGTAGGTTTACAGGGTGTGTGATGTCGGCAGAAATGAGAGCCAGCTTCTCCCGAATTCCAGACCTCATGCTAGTGCGTGTCCTTGGCCGAATCTCACGTGGGGTCCTGCTGGCGGGGACCTGGCAACCACAGGGCCCGAGGCCCCAGTCCCTGCAACTCAGGAGGAAGCAGGGGGACAACGCGGAGCTGTTTGGCCAGGAAATGAGCTGGCACGTCTGGTTAAGCAGGGCGTCCTGTCTCCTCCCAGGAGAGCAACAGCCCAGCATGAGGGGGCTGTGAAGCCACCCTCAGGGCTGACACTCGTATTGATCAAGCTCCTGGGGTGCGTTTGGGCACCTTTCCCCTCCTCTTCTAATTCTAAAAACGAGCTTGCGGAGTGGGAGCCAAGGTTGTGTTGGACGGCTGCTGTTTATGGCACGCCTGCTGCGTGCTGGGCACTGCTCTGAGACTGGGGACACAGCTCGGTGGCCGGTTGTCCAGGGGCGCCCGGGCCTGTCCTGGGTTTGGCGCCTACGTCCCGTGTCCCGGGAAATTGCGCGGTGCTGGGCAAACCCACAGCGCACACGGCAGTGTGGCGCTCAGGGAGCTCGCAGGCACGCGCGGGGACACAGACCCAGACAGGCAGTGGGTGGTGAGAGGACCGCGGCCACAGCTGTCCAGACCGGTGGCCCGGAGGCGCGCACTGTGTCTGCGCACTGGTTCATCCGTTTGATTTGAAAACAGAGCGGCCTCCTTTCACAGGTGGTGGAGGAGCGGGTCTCCCAGGATGTCACCTTCCCTGCGGGAGGCTCATGGCTCACCCCTCAGAGTGGACACATGGAAGATGGGTGGCTCCCCCCTGTCCCGTGGTGACGGCATGGCCTGCTCCACCCTCCACAGGACCTGGTGGCCTTCGGCACAGGGTTGGCAACTTTTCAAAGAGGCCACATGCTCCAGAAAGGGGCAGTTGTTGACGCTGGCCCTGCGTCCCCGTGAGCCAGCTCCGTGAGCAGCGATGTGATGGATCGGGCCGGTCCTGACCGGGTGGGGCAGGACAGACCGCCTCCCAGGTGAGCAGACCGGCACGCAGTGGGCTGTCCCCGGGCCGGGACCCACGTGGGCCGGCTCACTGCCGAGTCTGTGGTTTCTGGGTTTCCTGGGACCTGTGGCTTCAAACTGCTGCTGGCCGGGGCGGCTTTAGTAGTGACTAGACTGTGTCACGCAGAGGAAGACACTTCTGAGAGTGAGACGGGGGCTGTCAGTAAACACCCCAGGTCGACCAGCTGTCCGTGGGAGCTGCCCCGGGGCGCTGGGGGGACGCAACCCCGACTGCATTCCTTCCCAGGTCTCCTTTCGGGGTGTACCTGAGGCAGGCGGCCTCCCCTTATCGGGGGGACCTGCCTCGTGGCGGGCTCTGGGGACAGCGGCTGTGGTGCGGATGCTACGAGATAGCTCAGATAAAACCACTTCACCGACGCGGAGCAGACTGTCCTCAGGGCCCTGCCACCGTGGCAACAGAAAGACAGTTTGGAAAGTTGTCATCAAAATACCTTGCAAGAATCTAAGTTTTGGACAGTAAAAATTCCTTTAAGTCACCTGGGGTGCAGCAGTATTGACAGGGCTAGAGGGCAAATGAGCATTTTAGTGTGTTGATTCTAGAAAGGTCCCTGCGCTTGGCCTTCTGGGAATGTGGGCGGGGCGGGGGAGGGGGGCTGCCTGCATGCCTGCGGGCTGAGGGACTCAGCAGGGTGTGTGCTGCCCTCAAAGTGCTGGGGGCTGGGCACCTCATAGTTCAGAATTCGCACTTGGATTTGAGCTCGAGTCTCCTTGCAAAGCCCACGTGCTTTTGCCGAGGGCAGGGGTAGCCCGCACTCTTCCTCACTAACTAACCATAATGCACGGGGACTGTGACGAAATCGCAGAAGCACGAAGTCATAGGCGACATAGAGGGGAAAGGAATGAGCTGTCAGCGGACGGCTGGGAGGAAGAGATAGAGGACAGCTGCACATCCCTGTCCCTCGGAGGAGCGTGGCTGTCTCCTGCTTCCTGCAGTCACTTAGAGCAAAGTCCCAGAGGGACCTTCGCACTGCCCCAGGCTTGATACTCAAGGTCCGAAGTCCTGAACATATCTGTAAGTACTTATGTCCCTGAAACCCTGAGACCATCAGGTGACGGAAGGTCATCAACGGAGGAAGAAGAGGACAGACGGGGCCAAGGGCGTCTTGCTGCTACCTGCCGAGCCCTGGCACCGTGACAAGCAGGAGAGGGGCAGGGCGTGGGCTCCTGCTCCAGGCCGCGTTTTCTGGGTGGCTCATTCAGTCTCTTATTTGTATAGGCGCGTGCATGCAGAAAGAGCTTCTTCCCTAGGGTGTTCGCCAGGCTAGTGGTCCCCCTCGTTGTGTTTATAAATTTAATTGAGGTTCTTCTGGTGTCTTATCGTCTTTGTTTCCTTTATTATGCTTAGGACGTTCCAGAATTGCTGTGAGTTCTTCATTAGAACAGGATGTGGAAGGGCTATTTCTCATGTTAATCAGAACTGCTGTTTGTGTGCTGAGCCCGAGACATTGGTTCTGGGGTATCTCTTGCTTCCTGCATTCAGTTTAGTGCCTCCTTGTGTGCCCTTTGTCTGGTTCTTCTGTTTCCTGTATTCTCTACATCTATGTAGTTCTAGTCCTTTCTAGAGGCTGGCCTGGGTTCGGGTCAGTTACTTCGGTGGAGCACGGCCCCGGCGGTGCTGTGTCCTTCCTCCCGCAGCACCGGCTGCCTGGCGGTGCCACCTGAGGGAGACTGAGGTTGACCGGAGGGCTCAGGTGTTGTCAGACAGCGCGTCCTTCGTCAGAAAGCTCCCCAGTGACCTCCCACCTTTTGGCTTTAGCATCTACTCACAATTGTCTCCACCTATGGTTTGGGTAGGACGGGCGAAATAGTGATTTAAAAAATATCTATGATTTGTTTTTCCACTTAATAGCTGATTTTTTCTATAGAGAGAAACTTAGGCCCCCTGCAAGGCAGATCGCACAGGAAAAGCAGGGCAAGTGCTTGCTTTTCGCTTCACTTGCCGTGTGTCAGGACAACGCATTGATGTCCTGGCCCCCGAGAGGACAGAGGGCAGAGGCAGAGGCAGGCGGTGCCCCACCCAGTGAGCACGTGATGGTCCCGGGGGCTCTCCTGGTTCTGTCCACAGATGGGAATGCCGAAGAGTGTTTCGCTCTTACACAGTGAGAGGCCCTTGCTTAGGGGCATTTGAGCATCGGCCGGGGGCTTGGCCATCTCTGTGCGCATAGGTCACCTTCCTGGTGCCCCAGGGACATCCCTCGTCCCCACCCCGACTGGCGGCTGTTCTCTGGTGGCCTAAGGCCGTTTTATTTGTCTCGGGAGGTTTTAGCCTTGGAATTTATTATTGGTCGTGTGATCTTTTGAGTTCCCAATGGGCTGAGTCAAAGACCCTGTAGCTTGGTGTTGGGGAGCACACTGTTGCCTTCTGAGGGCCCAGCCTGTGTCCCTGTGGGGATGGATACGAAGTCGATTGTTAGGGTCTTCATGTTACAAGACTGCAAGACCCCCTGAGCAGGAGCAGCTAAAGAAAGGAGACGGACTGGACCCTTCAGAGAAACAACAGAAACTGTTTCCATCCGACCTTCCTAATAACAGCAACAGCTTCATTGTGGGATATGAATGACACTGGGGGTGACGATGGAGATGGTGATGGTGTGTGTGTGTGTGTGTGTGTGTGTGTGTGAGCCCGTGGATGCTGAGGCGGGAGTGATTATGAAGGATAGAGCAACCCGGGGGAAGCATGTGCAGAGACCTGGACCTTGTGAGTTGGGGAGGAGGTGAAACAAGTTTTCAGGCCTGGACCCCACAGATGGGCTCTGACACTCACGTGACGTGAACCGTCTGGGTGAACACGGTCCGTTTCAGTCGATGCTTGCAGTCACATCACTGAGTCATTCTGAGAAAGAGTTGGCCCACATCTGGCAAGTGTCTCTTTGGGTTTGTCCTGCAAAAGCCACGTGCTTTCGGGCTCAAGGCCTCTTTCGTGTTACTCACTGAGGAGCTAGAGAGACGAGGCAAAGGCAAACGCACACATTGGCCACAGGATGGACTCGGGGCTGGAATCAGGGTCTAGAATGCATAGGTGACACCTCACAAACAGAAGCCATTGCTTCACCTGCGTTCAACAAATGCTGACTGGACCCCCCTCTCCCCCACCCTGTGCCAGGCACAGTGCAAGGCTCATGGCCGAGCAGCAGACCGGAGGGACGTCATCCCTGCCTGGCAGGGGCTTCCCGGGCTCTAACAGGAAATGCAGCAACGGCATGGGACATTACAGAGGGTATGATCAGTGTTCCAGTAGGATCACATCCGGGCTTCTCAGGGCGTCAGGGGAGGAATACCCACCCCAGTTTTGGGGATCTCAGGAAGGGCACCCTATAAGGGACATCTGATCTGAGAGCTGTTGCTAGAAGAGGGACAAGAGAAGTGAGGAACCCCCACGTGCAAAGGCCCCGGACTGCGGAGTGCGTCCCCCAGGTTGTAAACCATCGGGTGGGTCTGGAGTGGGCGGTAGGCGTGAACGAGCTTGTAAGACGCGAGACTGGAAGAGATGGCGGCCCCCGTCTTATCCGGCCTTGGAAGTCCATAGGAAGTGTGGTCGAGGATGGCAAGGCCATGAAGGGAGTGACCCGGGTCGGGTGGCTGTCATAGACGGCGACCCCTGTCTCGCGACATGTGCTCCACGGTCGTGTGTGGAACGAGACGGCATTTCCTCTCTGCTACGCGCCCTCAGACGTCCGAGTCCGCGGGGAGCCCAGCCGCGCTCCTGGGGCGCAGGTTGAACTGCGGGGCCGGTGAGCCCCCAGCGGGTGCCTTCCCCGGTCACCCGCGGCCCTTCTCGCCCACAGTCCTGCCCGGTGGATAAGCAATGGGAACCTCTGTTGACGAGTCCATCGAAAGAGTGAGTCCGCCCGACTCTGCTGCCTCCTGGAACCGCTTGGGACCTGCTGGCTTTCTACGACACAGAAGCCGCCGAACTTGCCAGGACAGTTCTTGGGCGACGCCAGCCCCCGCCGTTTGTGTGTCGGGGAGGGGGGTTGAGAGCAAAACCATGAAGAGTCTCTGGAAGGCAGGACCGAAACTCGCCGAGATGCGGGCAGAGACACGAGAGCTTCCTGCACGGAACAGACTTGTGCACATGAGACGCTTTCAGGGGCAGGAAACGGGGTGAGGAAGAAAAGGCCAAGCAGGCACCCTCAAGTTGTGTGTGTGTGTGCGTGTGTGTGTGTGTGTGTGCGCGTGCGCGTGTGTGTGC
>PVJL010002266.1:0-40239 GCA_004026885.1 Lyroderma lyra
CTCTCTCTCTCTCTATGTGTGCATGTGTGTGTGTGTGTGTGTGTGTGTGTGTGTGTGTCCAGATTCATCTGAAAGAATCATCATACTCATAAGTAGTGTCAGTAAATCAATTCTACAATATTTTCTTTTATCTTTCAATTACTGCAAGAGTCATGGCTTAATATTTATTGTGCATCTATAGCATACTGGGTACTGGGAGGCACGTATTTCTTTCTCAGTGTGGCAGCATCATAGGACGCTGTGCAGGTAGAACCAGCAAATGTTAATCAATAATTGGGCTTTATGGAACAACATTTTTACTGTGCATATTTGCTTCCATAATATCAAGAACATGCAGATTTTTTCCCCACAGGTATCACAGGGATGTTTTTGGAAATACGTGTTGCCTGTACTTAGCGTTTCTCATGAATATTTCTGATACTTAGTCACAATGCACGCAGGTGTTAACTACAGGCTAGGTGTGTATGACCACACCGTCTGTCACAGCCTTTGTAGAATGCCTACATTTTCCAAGGCCCTGCAGCACTGAATGGGAGGCAGGGCCCACTCTGCTCTATCCATCTCTTGACAACACATGCGAGGAAAATAGAAAATGATGGCCTCCCAAATCTACACATTAGTGAACACAAACTCAGCCACACAGTGACATCTTTCTCCTTAAAAATAATGATGCAGTCTGTTTCCATTACTTAAGGAAGCCAGAACTCACACTGAAAGGTGTCAAAAAATGCTGTATTATCCCACTTTGCCTGGAGCTGCCTTGACGGTACCTTTCCTGCCATAAGAGTGGATTACAGGCAGGGTGGTAATCAGCCAAGAAGTTAGTAAAAATAGGTTCTTTTAAGAGCAGGGTGTGAACTTGTAAACATCATAAAAAGACCTTACCATGACACAGACTAAGGGAACAATTAGCTCCCTGCCGCCTTAAACCAACCAGGAACAGCGTGGCCCTCACTACAGGGTGGTGTAGGGCAGCGGGAACTTAATTGGTCCTTTGATGAAAACAGTGACGAATGCTCTGCCACGTCTACTAAGTAACAACTACACTGAGCTTCAATGAAAGGTACCCTAGGAATGTGCAGACACAAACCAGTATAGGAAAGTAGAGACAAATAGATGGAAGATGAAAGAAAGACAGGAAAGAGAGGAACCAGGCAAGCAACAGAAAGAGAAAGCAAGGGTCAAAGGCAGAACAGCAGAGACATCAAACTGAATTCAAAGAGTGTAGTTCAACACATTCAACACAGTTTAATTAAGCAGAACTTCTCTGGGATACCCACTAACTGTGCGCACTTATAACCAATGATGAACCCCAGGGAACCACAAAAGAGGTCTCCTAACAGCCCCTCAATGACAGCTGCTCTATTATTTTTCCAGGTTTTTTTTACCTGCTCCCCTAATTAACTCAATGACTCACCAGCTAACACTGAGATTCAACTGAGATGCAGAACTCAAGAGGGCCCCTAGGTTGATTGAGGAGAGTCAACGTAAGTCATCGTGTTGTAAGAGGAAGAAAACCCTAGCAGGTAAAGAGCCACATTGGAGCGCATCTCTTCCCTTGTGCGTTATTAGTAGATGTGTCTGTCTAGAGGAGACTGACAGGTGTCCTGTGGTTCTCCAACAGAGAGGCTGATGGCTGCCGCCATGTTGGTCTCCAGGGCATTACGTTCCTCTTTGTATTCTTACACCTTTATGGTACAAATAATCATGACAGGTGTGGTTTGTTTGGTTTTTTTAATGTGCTATGTGCCACTCATTGTGCTAGATGCTAAACTATGCGATCTCCTTTAATCTTCACAATGATTTTATAAGGAAGGTATTACTGTTAGCTCCATTTCTCCAAAGTTAAGTCAACTTCCCAAGCCTAGGTAAGCAAGAAGAGACATCCTGACATTTAAAACAAAGTATGTGGACCCCCAAATTACATTTTTTCACTGATGCTCCATTACCCTTTGCTTTTCAGTAGTAAAAAGCTGAAATTTTACAAAGCAACACATTCTGATGAATTCATAAAAACAGATTATAAGTTTGAAGTGCCAAGTATAGAAATCACAAAACAGTTCTGACTGGGATCATCCATTTGGCTGGAAAAAAATACTAGTTCACAGAATCTCAGGACTTTTCCTCATCCAATTTTGACTGGCTCCATCTTTCTGCAGTACATTTCACTACACAGCCACACAGGCTATTCTCAGTTTGCAGAGAAATTCTGCTTCTTCATCAATACTTTTAAACCTGGGTCAATGTCCTGATGGGGAATCCCTCTGAGCTCCCTCCACCAGAGAATCAGGACATTGACATCTTCTGATTTCTAAATTCTACTCCTTCCTATGACTCTCCATCAATTTTATCTTGTCTATCCAAGAAATGCCCCTAGATGCCAGTTCAGTTGTATAATAAACATGATCAGGATCCCTAAAGGAGAGTATCGCCTTGTAAAAATCAGGTTATACACAGTTCTTGCTCTCAAGGACTGTCACTTTGAAAAATATCACCGAGAATCTGACCACTTCTCCTCAGTTTGACTGCACCACCCTCATCAAAGTCACCAACGTCTCTTGCATGGATGATTTCAATAGCTTCCTAATGTGTTGCTCTGCTTTCACCAATTCTTCCCTACTGTCCATTCTCCAGAGTGGCGAGTGGCCAAAGTAATGCTCTGACATCCTAAATCAGATCCACTCTTTCTTTCACGCAAAACCTCCCCTGGCTTTCCTTGTCACTCAGACTAAAATCTAAATTTATTACCATGACCCAGAAGGCCCTACAGGATCTGCCTCTTACCTGTTCCCCTCCAGACACGTAGGCCTGCTTGCTATCCTCAAACATGTGCATTCAAAGCCTGGTCCCACCCAGGAACCTGCACCAGCTGGATTCTCTGTTTAAATGTTCTTCTTCCAACAGCCATTCATCTCCAACCCTGCATTCTCTTGAGTCTCTGCTTAAATATCACTTGATCAGTAAAGCCTTTCTCGACAACCCACAGTATACACTATTTCTTTGATTTAAGAGTCCCTTTTCATTTAATTTTAGCATCTCTAAGAATTGAATGCATGTTAGAATTGATGACATCTAACTATTATAACTAAGAGCTTTGTTTTCTTTTTATTGGTATATAAATATAGGCACAGATTTGCAATTGCTCATGTCTTTGGTTTGATGAAATGGAGTAATATAACCCTACATGCTGTCTTCCACATCATCAGTTTTTATGTCAACTATATTTTTCTCCACATCAACCTCTATATATTATATATTTATTAGCTTAATGGTTTATTTGCTTTCTCTATCAACTAGAATATAAGCCACATGAGAGGAGGAGCTTTGTTGACTTGGGTCACAGTTGTATCCCCACATCCAGAAATGTGCTAAACACATATTAGAGATCCTATGAAATCTTTAAAAGGTTCTCTCTGATACTTCATTCAGATATGAGCCCTGCCACCACACACCCTACCACAGTACCCTCAGTATCAAGGGATAATTAATAGATACCAGATTTCTGTAGATAGTAACAGGGGGATATAGGTTCTCCTAAAGCCACAGGCATAAAAAATGGAAACAAACCACTGACCAAACATCCAGTGAAAAATCATAGGCATATTAAAGTAATAAAATCTTAAAATACTTCTGTAGCCCAAATGCAGGGAAAGTACACATCAAACGTCCTAGTAACACAAGTAGTTAGTAAATTGGAAGTAGACAAGGTCTCCGTCTGATCATGGAAAATGTTTCCTTTTCCAGAACCATTCCTAAGGTCATTCATTCAGAAAACTAGAGAACAATTCCATTTTAACAACTGATTTCTATTTGCAACATTTTCCTGAAGAAATCCTGACTTAGAACACCAGCCCCAACAGAGAAGAGGTCCTCGCGTGCATGGGTGCCTGTGCTCATCTACTGAGAAGGAGGGAAAGCTGCCCAAGGGCATCCATTAGCAGAGGATCAAGACTTTGTACAGATTTGCAAAAGGTGCGAAATACTTTATGCTATTTATATTGCATGGGTTTTAAGGTTTTTGTAGTAACTCTCCGTAAATAAATGATTTACTAATGTAGTCACTGAACCACAAGACCATTCCCTTTGTTTTTGTATCTCAGTGAAAACTTTAAAATTCTGAGTGGGGTCCTGAGGGAGCAGCTCCAGATTTGTTCAAACAAAGGAATCTGTAGCGAATGCCATGAACTCATCTCCAAAAAGTCACCAAAATGTGCTGTTTTATATGTTCTTCTATGGACATGAACATTTTAGCACTTTATGGACGACGGACTTGTCTGTGGAAATACAGTTGCATTGAATGGTAGATGTCCCTGTGAATATATCTCCCTCACTCAGGTTATATTTTCTGTCTTCAAACTTAATAGCCAGACCAATTTTAAGGAAAATTGGCTCGAGAGAAATATTCTGAGACTGAAGCTTTCTGTGTCAAATACTGCACCCTGGGGCCAATTTACACAGCTCGGAGAGAATGGGGCTGTAGGATGATGACTGACAGACCCTCGGGAATGAGAGCGTTTTCGAGTGTCATAATCAACCTTATCTATTTTGTCTTGGCTTCAGAGACCCTTAAATAGAAACTACCCCCACTTTAAATAATTTACTCATGGTATTCCAGAAGACACTATTCACCTATAAAAAAATAAAAACAAAAAAATCATACCCCTCTCTTTCAGCTCTGGTGCCCGGCTTTCTGGCATTTGCACTTGAAAGTTTTCCAATACATTTGATGTGAAAGACTTGAGATTTTTGTGGCTGCTTAGAGTACATGGTTCAGTAGACCACAATGTGCCCAGGATGGCTGATTTTTCCCTGTTCTTTCAGTCACAGGAAAAGCTCCTGTGTTAGAACTCAGTAGCATGTTAGAGACACACTGCTCCAGTGACCACTTTCCTCCTGCTCCTCGGCTGTTTGAAATCTGGTCAGACCTAGAAACAGACTTCTTCCATCTCGTCTCGTAAGGTACACAGGAGGGACAATGGAAAAGCAGACTTTTGAAAATAAATATGTCTGCGTATGTATTAATTTTTTTCAGGGAAAATGACAATCATTTGAAACCAATTTACAAGTGAATCAACTAGACATCTTATCCAAAAAAAAATGCAGCTAAGTGGAGCAGCTGGGTTTGTTTTCGTTACTAGTTGATTCCAGGGAAGTCGTTATAAAAACCAAGCATGAAAATGTCATTTGACCCTTGATGAGCAAATGACCCCTTTAATGAATAGATCATTCTATTTGTTTCCCAAATATACTCCTTTATGCAAGATGCAAATAAACTTCTTTCAATTTGATATTATGCTCACCCTTGATAGCCAACTCCCTTATGAGCAAACTGGCCCTGACACCCCTCATGGGAAATACTAATGTATAAAACTATCTTTATGAGATTATAGAACGGAATCTATAATTAACTCCAGAGAGATGGGTATCAAATGGTAGTGTGCTTAAGATTCAACGAAGGATCTCATTGGAGCAACTGAATCAAAATCTAAGTGAGGCCTGGGAGTCTGAACTTGATCGTACATGTTGATGATAGGGGTATGAGTAGTCTGTGGGCCAGACCCTGAGAAGTCCTGACTCACAAAGTTGACTTCTCCATGGGAAGTTTATGGACGAACCCCTCTAACTCAAAGACATCTTCCCCCTTAGGTTTACCACGTCATAGAGCAAATACCGTTGTTACTGAGGTGTGGGGGTACGCTATCAGGCACTATTAAAATATCAATATATGAACCTGAAAAATAATGCCTTTAATATATCAGAGACTATTGATATACTGAGCATACAAAACACTTGGCTAGGTTCAACGGGGAGCAGGACTCAGATATTAGAGATGAATTCACGGGCAGGCAGGAATATAGGGAATAAGCCACTGCGCTAGGAGCTCAGGCACGCCAGGGAAACGAGAGCCGGAGATCAGTGAGGAGTAGGGAGGGTGAGACTTCTAAATTTGACTAAAACTGATATATTCACCAAAACTATGAATTACTTTCAAGTTTATAAAATGTTGTCATGTACACTTTTAATTTTATGCTTCTGACTACACTCATAAAGACATGAGTAGTATCAGAAGTGTAATAATTAGCAAAAATGTCCCCAGAGTAAAATTTTCCTGGGTTTAAATCCATTTCACCACTTTCTACTTTTTGTGAGTTCAGACACAGAATTTGACCTCTGTGTAGTAGGGGACAATGATAATGCCTACCTCTCAGGCTGCGACAAAATAAGATGAACACAGAAGATGTAGTCATGACAGCATCTGCCATGTAGTATGAGATCAAATGCAAACTTTCCTTATTTTTTATTTGTAAGGGAAACTAAGACTCAGAAAAGTAAGTGTGGTCATTGTACCCGGTTATGATATTCGCAGGGACAGAATCTTGTGTTTCTGGTTCCTAATCCCACATCCTGACTCTTTCCTCTGTACTAGTGCTCTTCAAAAGGACAAGGTGGAAGGGGGTTCCCTGGTGGTCGAGTGGCTAGGCTTCAGTGCTCTCTCTGCCATGCCCTGGGTTCGCTTCCCAGTCAGGGAACCAACCAAAAAATAAAAAAAATTAAAAAAGGACAAGTTGGAGATTAATAAATGAGGACCTCACTTATCCCTCACTTGCTTTAAATAGTACATTTACAATTTATACCTGGTTTATTGTGACCAAGGCCTCTATGAAACTGGAATGCTAGATTGTCTGAAATACATCAGAATAATTCTGGCTCACAGAGTTTGCAAAACACTCACATCTGTGGGAGTATCCAACTGTTGTTTTAAATGTAAGATTTCAAACTAATCTTTGAGCTTTACTAGACAAAAGCAAGTCCCCTGAGATGTCCTGCAGAGGTCAAGTTATAATTTATTCTAAGCATAAAATGAGTTCTCCTTACATTTCTGGGGCTTAGATCCATGCTGACATACCACTTGTTGGCACCTGAATCCCTGGCTTTCTGCTTCCTGGCAGCTGCCTGAGTACACATGGGCTACCATAAACACGGCAGCAGAGAACCATGAGCTTTCTTTTGGAGAGAACCCAAGACAAATAAGGTGGACAAGCTTTCCTGACTCTGGGAGCCAATCCAGTGATGTCTTAAAGCATGAGACTTACTTCAGGTGGGAGGACTTGATTTATAGTCTCTTAATTGAGCCCCCAGGTTTCTTGCACAGTGTTGAATATATTATAGCTATCAAAATAGACTGCTAAGTAGTAACAAGTCCTTTCTGCTATGCATGCAAACAATATACATATATATATATATATATATATATATATATATATATATATATATGATTAAAATTCTATTAAAAGGTGACAATGTTATCTGTTTATGCCGGATCAGAATGTATAAACTCTATAGCAGTTTGCGACTAAGAATGTCACAGGCACCCTCTGCCCCTGTCACCACTAGCTCCACAACAGCCATGCAGAGTATGACACTTCTTAATGCATTAGCCATTGACATCTACTACCTTTTCCGTGGAGAATAAGCCATAATAGAAATAAATCACCTCTAGCCATTCCTGCAAAACTAAAATGCACCAAAGGTGTGATTGCTGTAAAGCTTTTGCTCTAAGTGTTAAACAACAACGGTTGTAAAGCACAATGTGAGATTTTCCTTCTTTCACTCTCCTAAGTATTGAACTCCAAATTACCCAGTTAGCACTTGGAGCGTGTGCTCTGCATTATGCATGGAGGAGTAATATTGACAGTGAGAGCACTTCACTAAGCCCACTCCATGCTCTGAGGTTAAAAGCAGAGAGTATCTGTGATCAATTCCCTCACGAACCTGTTATAAAACCAACGTGTACAAGACTCTGGTCTCCAAATGAGGCCCACAACATGCTTCGTAAGTGAAAAAAAACCACTGGACTAATGTATGTCAAGTGTCTAGGTGTAAACGAACCTGATCTGGAAAGGATTTTAACTTCTGGTCTGCAGTGTCCCTTCTTGTCCTTTGGCTTTTCAGTTAAAAGCCTTGACAGCTAAGCACTGCTAGTCACCTTTTTTCAACTAAGTAGATAGTTTTGTTTTTCCTTAGGCTTTGTTTTACATTCACAATTCAGGATTTCCATTTGTCTCCTGCTATTTATTCATAAGTCATTACACCTGGTACTGCTTGTGGTTAAATGGTTGGTGACAGAGAAGCAATGGTTTAAGATTAAACTTTGGCCCCCCTAAGAAAAACTCTGCATAGGACCTACCCTCGTCCCAAACTGTAGCCCCCAGGATACACACAGGACTATTTCCTGCCTTAGACAGAGACACTGCAAAATTTTTAGTGCAACACATATATTGTGAGCACTAAACTCAGGCTCATTGAATTTTTTTTTCTGTAATGGTAACTTCAACTCGCAGTATTTGTAGTAAAAATAATTCCAACTTCTCATGCTCACTCCTACTAAATATTTCCCTGGAAAATGTTATTACATCCTAGGCTCTGAGTTCAAAACACCACAAAAAGTGTTTTCCTGTTAGTGTTTTCGAGCATGGTACTAATGGGATCAAGACTTTTGCAAGCCTGGTTTGGAATAACAGCGATGATAATCACGTAAAGAGCCAAGTAACACGGGATTAGCAGTTCCAAATTCCATGTCACACTAACCACACAGCCAGGCCACAGCTAAACCAGCTTCTGGTTTGGCTTGCTGTAGGATGCTATTTTTGTTCTATTCTAAAAACCTTTAAAACTACAAGCTAGTTTCTGGAATTCATTGTAATTCCTTTTTTTTTTTTTTTTTTTTTTTTTTGGTATACTCAAAATTTCAAGTGAGAGAATTCCAGCTCAAACTAGTTGAAGAAAAAGGAAAGTCTTGGCAATAGATCTAGGATCAACCACAGCTGGGTCCATCTCGAATGATTAATAATCTCTCTTCCCAACCTCCCCTCCCTCTTTTTTTCCCTCCATCTATTAGATTTGGTTTTCTCTACACTGGTTTCATTCTCAAGCACATTTTCTTTCCACATAGAGAAAAAGTCCGTTTACGTGAAGCTCTAGAGAGAACGTTCACCTCCAGAGCTTTCATAAATGGCCTGGTGAGGCCTCTAAGTCATCAGGCTTGGTCACATAACCACACCTGAATCAATCCCTCTGGTCAGGGCTGGCATGAGGTATTCTAATTGGCCAGTTCTGAGTCAGATACCTTCTCCTGGGTCTATCTGGGTAATCAAAGTTATAAGAAAACTGGACATGATGAGTCCTCAAAGAAAGAGATGGTAGACAGGCAAAACAAATTACATGTCTCTTTACTGGCCATGATCACTCTCAAGCACTCAGCCTCGTTTTGTATCTCAAATAGAAATTGTGCTTTACTGGTTTCCTCTTGGGCAGGTGAATGTACAACCTCCCTTTTATTCAGTTATGCATGGAAACAGTCTGCTGGTTTTCATGGTATGGTGCATGGACACCACTAAAGAGGTGTTCTGTCTTCAGACTCTCCTGGTTAAAAGTCTCAAGGGTTTATAAGACTGTTCATAATCCTATTGAGCTAAAAAGTTTTTCAGCTGAACAGGGAATGTGTTCTTGTGTAGCCCTCCATTCTTGTGGCTTGCAGTGCAGCGCTGCAAGTACCAGCATACTAATGAGTCTATTGTGTCAGTGCTCCACTTTACTAATTATGAGGACAAGGCAGCCTGGGCATCAACAGTACTGAGTGAATACCCATCCAGGAGTAGCCTTGGCAAGGGTCTTGGGACAACTAACTTGTAAGAGAGCTGCAGTTTTCCAGATCTTCTAAAGGTCTATGGACTTTTTAAAGTGAATTCACGAAGTGAATTCGTCCTTCCATTTTCCTGTAATTGGAATTTAGGAGAAAATCACATAGTAAACTGTAGCTAAAATCATTCTGTTATTCCACAGGTTTCTTGTTGGTGATGTCAAGTCTAAAAGAATGCTAATTAGGATTTCCCACAGTATCCAATATGGCTTCAGTCAAAGTATAGCATTAGACCAAACTAGTCAGATGTTTCATGGGCGTTGGTGATTGAAATGAAAATGTTGTCCTAATATTAGATTTTGGCATATTTTTTCCTATTTAAGGATCAAATTGCTAAGAGATTGCACAATTTTCATATGGATGATTATCTAAATATTTTGAGACATGTAGGGCAATGTATATCCTTATGAAAAACTCTAAAGGTGTGCTTATCATGGTCTAACTTCTTTGTAATTACAAAGCTCAAGCTACAGTGTTACTCCTACCATTCTATACCTATGTGGAAGACTGATGCAGAATGAAACTAAAAACAAAAACAAAAACAAAAACAAACCACACATGCTAGGTCTTTGGTAACACAGGTAGGTGGTTTTTCTTAGTCCAAATGTCTTTCTACACACTTCACCCCCAACCATTCAGTGGCCCTTTCCTTTGAATACTAGAGCTTCCTCAAAATCATCTTAAAAAATGTAACTAGAGCAGAATCTTTATCATGCAAGCACTGTATACTGACCACATGGATGCTATGATTATCCATTTACTTCCATGGATACACATAGAAACCATCAAGCTCATGGGTAAATGCAGTGAGCTACGAAGGGCATAACACCATTACAGTTACCAAATGTGCAGAACATTTTATACGGACACAAGTTAACAAGTCTCTTTCTCTCCAAACCTCTAAGAAGCACAATACTGGCTTTTGCCGTAGTTACAGATGGAACTAAGATTAGCTGCCTGCATGAGAGTCACAGTTGCTAATTTACCATTTCCACCATTTGTAATTCACCCAGACAGAACTACTAATTAGCTACTGTTGGTAAACTCGGATGTGAGCCCAAGTCGACGCCTTGCTGATCTGGCTCTTCCTGTTTGCTGATTTCTGTGGTTACAGACATATCAGAAAAAAACAACATGGTTTGGATGGTTTCTGTTCCAAGAAGCTAAATGTTCCTCAATTAGAGTAACTAATTAGAAAAGTCAATTTAACACCAAAAGCAGTCATTTTATTTAGGAATTGGCATATTTGGGTAAATAGAAATATTTCACACATGTCCACTGTTGGTGATTGACGGCTTAATGTAAAGAAAATATTGGTGCCTGATTGGAGGAAATAATTCAATTTTAAATTCCTTCATTGAGATTTAATTTGTGGCAGATACTGTGAGTCAACTGTCTAATTTTCTTTCTTCCTTTCTTGCTAAAAGGCCCAAATTAGGTTCAGACAAATATCATATGTAGGCAGACTTACTCTTCTCAGCTTCCTGTGCACAAAGGAGTAGCCATAGTACCTTCTTTCTAGTCCGTGAGGTGGATGTGGGCATCTGCTGCTGGTTCCTGAGAAAGCTTTTGTTTTATTGATAAAAGAAAATATTTGTGGCTGACATATTCCCACTCTTCTTTCTGCCTTGAAAAGAACCCAATATCTGCAATTGAGACCATCATCCTATAATCATGAAGAAAAGCCCACGATTATTGCAGATACTTTAGCCCTGGCAACAATGAGATATTGAACTAAGAGCTGCAGCCTCCTACATCTAGGCTCCTTGATTTATGAGAAAAATAAACCCTTATTTTAAAAATCACTACAAATTTTTATTGTTACTTGCAACTAAACACATCGAACTGACACATGGACTTGACTTTCTATCACACCTTTTAAGAGCATCACTCAAGCCTTTAATCACTAGGTGGAAAGTTTCCACATTAGTCAAGATCATCGCAAAATAGCCTCTGAGATCAACTTAAACCCATGAGAGTAACATGAACATTTGTGTTGCAGTTTTCAGAGAGTTTCTGATATGCATGGTACCCTTGCAGATTGTTTATTTAATATTTGCAAGCTATAATTAACCTATTTTTCTAAGTAAAGAAAAGTAAAGGTTAGAGAGGACAAGTAGTGTTTTAAATGACACAGATCTAGTAACAAATGGTTAAGTCAAGATTAAACCTCAAGTTTTGTAATTCCAGGTCTGTTTTTTTCCCCCTATAATATAGCGCACCTGGGTCAAAGAAGATTGGCCTTGAGAACGTACTCCAGGCTTCAATACCAGCAGTGGAAAATTTTGCCTACTCTACACCTGTAGGTAATGTAAGTTGTATGTAAGAATCACTGAAATAAGAGTGTTGGAATCATATCTATGAGTCTTGGTGGTTTTTATGCTTTTAGCAGCTGTGTGACTCTGTGTGCGAACCCCTGCTCACTGGAGCAGTACAGAAAACACAGTTGACTCTCCATCTCATTTATAACTTGAACTGAAAAAATATGCTCCATATTTCTCAGTTTCTTTTCTTTTTGGCCATTATTTGTTATTGAAGAAATTAACTATATTATTGAATTCTGAGAGGCAGTTTTAAGAGCCAGAATACATAAATGTATAAATAAATTAAACTGAGGTATAGCAAATTATGTTAGAATTTTTCAGCATTTGTGACCCAAATCATCAACAGATATTAGAGAGCCCTTATTACGAGCAGCAGTTAGGTGCTGTAAGCTATGTGATTCTGTCATGCCCAGAGTGTTTTTAAGTCATGATTCTTGATTTATAATACCTGTGCTTTACCCTTTACCCTCGAGACAAATAGGTGGTAGTCTAAGGACATCCAGTATGATGTATCAACCCAGTGGCTCTTCCAAAGACAAATCACTGGAAGTCGTTTCCTTATTTATTTGTAGTGCACTTATCTCACTCATAGGCAGGCTTGGTGGCCCTTAGCTATGTAAAATTTGGAGAATTCCCTTTTATCATAAACTAGACCACCGCCACCTTCTCTTGTATTTTAATGCCAGAAATGATTATACCAATAGCTATGTCAGTTATGAAAGTTTCTTTGGAAAAGGACAGTGTCTTATAACTCTTTATATCTCCTATAACTTCCCTCACAGTGTCTTGCACAGTGTAGGTCCTAAGTAGGCTGATCAGACAGACCATTTTAAATGGGACAGAAAACAACAGTACTATCCAGTTGCAAATGCTACATATGTTTAGCCTAGTCTCATTGGGCTAAATTCAAGGTGTCAGGAGGCTGACCATATGGATGATTTGAAATGACACAGTACCATTGTTTTCTGTCCTGTTTAAAGTAGTACATCTCTGGTCAGCCTACTCCTAATAGGAGAAGGAGGAATGGGACATGGAGAGGGGGAAAGGAAAAATCAACTTCTGACTTCAACTACTATACAGTTTTGCTAACATTAATTCAGGCTAAGAAAAACACAAAGGCAGTTCACAGAGCCATTCTAGTCCTGTGTTTTGCCTGGGGCAGAACGAAATAGAGTCTTCCCTCAGTAAGAGAGTGACCTTTGTGTGTCTGGCATTGACCTAAAGGCATAGGAGACTGTCAAAGATGGTGTCTCTTCTGTGGAGTCACATTCCTTGAATAAAGGAGTGACAATCCCTGAAGGCAGGGTGATGAAAATAAAGAAAACACAGCTTCCATACACAGGAAGGTATCTCTGCTGTAGACATTTCTCTATCAATCTATTTAGTGCCACTTCTACTCCACTTGGCCCTATTCCTACACAAAGAGAGAAAGCACTTGTGCTGAAGGAGGAGTAGTTCAGAGCATTAGCCAAATTCCAGTCTGAATGCTTAACAACTTACAGGGTTTATTAAGAGTACTCCATGCACTACACAGAAGCACATTAATTACAGTTCGGCCAGTGATGTCTCCCAGATTTTTGTGCCATTTGAGGTGGGGAGTAGATCCTTCTTCCATTCCTGTGTGAAGCTGTGTACCTGTTAAAGAAGGCCCAAGTTGTTTCCTGGAACTGGCTGGGTGTCAGAGAAATAAGTCTAAAATAGAATGTAGTAGATCATCTACATCACTTAATGAGGGGTGTATGGATCTAATTTGGAACACGATTTGGCTATGGATCTTTTACATGGTTTCTCCAACACGATGAAAGGTATTGCATTAATGACATTTTAATTAATATGAAAAATTAACTGACCATTTTATTTCTCATGCATGAAACTTTATTTTATAGATTATCTATAAAAATGTTAACCCTAGACTAAACGCTTTTTTCCACTTAGTTGGCGTCTAGGTCATTAATCCTTTCCCTTGTTTCCTTCTTCCTAATAAATGCTTTCTCTGTAGGTACAGTCATCTATTTTAGTTTAAAATCAGCTTTGACCACTTAAAGCTGAATGAACTTGAGCAAGTATTATAGCCTCACAGAATAATTATAATCATCCAATGGCATCTTGTATGTGAAGGCATCTTGTAAAATTTAAGCATTATGGAAATATGAGTGATTATTATTACTGCTAACTTCTATAACTCTGGAGTGTTTGTTAGGTAACAGGCATTGTACTGAGAGCTCTGCATGTATTATCTCATTTAATATACAGGGGCTGACAGAAGTAACGCCCTTTTAAAGTTAACTATGTTAATGTAGTTATAATATTGTTATGTTGTACAATTATATCCTTATGATTTTGGTATAGATTATCAGCTCATAAAAAGGGGGTGTTATTTGTGCCAGACCTTGTAGTTCTGACAATTCTGTCTGTTGAGTACTATTGATATGGGCCAAATGAAAGAGCCCCTCACTATAGAATGTTTTAGTCCTCTCTTTCCTATTCCCTTATCTTCTCAATTTTAACTTTTTCCTAATCCCTGGTCTTAATCACCCTCTCAATTAGTCTTTCCCAATCTCTGGCCTTAAACTATAGATTGTTGCCCTGAAACTTAAACAATAGGCTATTAGCCCAGATCACCCAGGATATCCTTTGCCTTGACTTTAGTTAATCATCCCCCAAAACCTGTAACTTGTGTTTTCTAATTGTATTCCCCAAATGTACCCTGTCTCCAGCCTTAGTTAATCACCCTGGAATTTGCGATTTGTGCTGGCAAAACTTTAGTTAAGTTGTGCTTGCTAGATTTTAACTAATTACCCTAGTGCCTGTGATCTGTGCTTGCTGATTGTATTGTGGCAGCCCAGCATGGTTTTCCAGGCCATTCCTGGAGAGCTGAAAACACCTAATGGCTGGCTAAACCAAAAGTCAACAGGCCACAGGCTCCATGAGGCTGAATGGACTTTTCATCACATAGCTACCCTACGTCAGTGGCTTTGAGGCCTGCTTGTTGGGCCAATGCTTTTCAATCTATTAACGGCCATTGGGATTCAAATGATGCCCTGGCAAGACTATCAACTCATCCCCAACAAAGAGGTCAACATGGTCTCCCAGGTGGCTCTCAAGACCCCTTTCTCCCTTTTAGATCAGAAAGGGCAGGAGTTCTGTGAATCCCCATAGGTAGGGACAATGACCACATTCAGTAGGAAACAAAATGAAGATGAGACCTCCTGTCCCTCAACTTCCCATAGAGATTTATGGGGCTCATGCCTCTCAAGAGGAAAATAAGGTAGGCAGATAGAATAGGGGGACCCTTCCCATGGGACTCACCTTGCTGGAGTAGTCACCACCCTAATATCACCCATTTCTAGTAATCCCTGCCCCAAGTTAAGCAACAACAGAGAATTTACAGGAGAAAGTAACTAATACAAGAAGTGGTTGGGGTGCAAAAAGCCCACCTGTTTAAGCCAGTTACTAAGCTCCTGTGCAGGAATAGATACAGTGACCCTCATTCCACTGAAACCTCATTATACCATCACTATAATATCATACATATGCCCAGAAGTTTATTAATATCAGAACAAATTGAATTCTGGGAAGGAATGTGCAGTCTAAGAAAGATGACATAATTCCTTTTGTCAATCAAAAATGCCAATCAAAAGGTCCCATGCTCAGATAGGCATAACCCCTTACAGCTAAAGAGAATAAATCTGCCAAAGCCTTGTTAATGGGGCTCTTGAGCCAGTTCAAGCCTTCTCCTACCTCTTTGAAGTGTACTTCCACCTCGCTTCTACTTCTCTGGAGTGTACTTCTGCCTCTGATAAACTAATTTTTTACCACTTTATTTCCACGTCTCACTCAATTTTTTGGTCAGGATACCAAGAACCTGCATGTCGTATGGAGGAGGGCCCATTCTCCAGTAACACTATTATGACTCTAATTATACAGAAGAGGAAAATTTGACTTAGGGGGGTTAATTAAGTTGGCTAGTGTAATACAGCTACTAAATACTAAACAAGGCCAAACCAATCTATTACAATTAAGAACCAAAAATAGATAAAAATTTTCATTATTGCCACCATTGTTGCCCTCCAAAAAGCATGGTGAATGGGATTTTATTTAAATAAATTATTTATTGTCTGAAGAAGTTTCAGGGAAACTCATTCTGTGCTGATTAAGTAATGGGGAGTAGATATATCTCCTACTCTCTGTGTAAAACTGGAATCTACCAGCTATGAGGATAGATTCCTTGGTAGTAAGTAAGGGTATGGTACGCTATATGACCCCAGCCTGTTAAAAGGCCATCTAAAGCTATAAATAGTGACACAGCATTTTCAGTTACACACCAGTCCTCCCCAGAATGATCCTACAATTCCTCATTCAGTAGCTCTACTGGTTTTAGCTAAAGGATATGAGAGTGTCTTAAGGCTAAATGGCACAACTATTGTCTTAGATCAAAAACTCATCTTGCCTCATCTTCTCTTTACAATTACTTCTCCATTTCCAATGTATCTGCTTGTTATACATGCAAAATAAGCATGAAATCACCAATGGTGGAAGTTGTCACCTCAGCCCATCTTGTTCAATACCGGTTGGCTCTGCCAAGCTTTCTAACATCATTGCATACCCGTTTCTCAGTACTCCCCTTGGGACCCTGGCCTTGTTTCTGTTCTCCAAATTTAAAAACATCTTTCTGGCTTTAGGATCTTTGTACCTACACTTGCCAAGGCAGCCCCTTATTATCCAAGTCTTCATTCAGGTGATCATTTCTCTAAGAGGCTTTCCTCATGGACCCAATGTAATTGCTCCCCTTAGACCCCTTCAGTCCTTCACTTTCTCACACATACCTTTGTTTCTGTTTTTCTTCACAGACTTCATTAGCACCTGAAGCTACCCTATTCATAGACTGTTCACCAGTCTTTTCCAATGGGATATAAGCCTCTTGAGAGCAGTGTTTGCGCACTGTATCCTCCACATCTAGTTTCTAGCAAAAACAATGCTTAATTTTAGTGCTCAATATGTATTTTTCAAATGAAGTAGCAAACTGGTTCATGCAACTAATTCAGCTTCTAGCACTGACAGATCAATAATTTCCCTGAATCACTAAAGTATGAGGTTAGCCATATGCAATATTATGGTAAATGGAAGAAAATTAATTGGGAAATTGTACCAAAAGCTCTCTCAGTTATTTTTGCCTCCAGAGTACAATATTCACTTGATAGCGATTGTTCTGCATTAAAGGCAGATTAGCTTTTGAGTATCATCAACAAACATCCCATAATCACCTTTTAAATAAATTTCAGTGCAAAACTTCCAGGCCACAAAATAAGAAATGAATTCACCACCTAACCTACAGAGGAAAAATGTTTAAAGACCACAGTGTTCAAGCCCTGTGCAAATAACTATTCTTAACAACTGTAGATAAAGATCCTTGAAATCACACCACCATCATGTTATTCTTGTTGTATCCAGTAACTGTTGATTGAGGAAGAAAGACAAGACCTTTGGGTCAGATTCAAAGATTCAGTCTTTAGTCTGAAGTAGGAGAAGTGCATACAGAGGAAAATACAAGAAGATACAGAGGCTCAAACAATACTCAAAGGGTTTGAGGAGAAAACAGTGTGTGGCTACTGAATCAGCCTAAAGAAAGTGTGAAAGAAGGAAGTGAAGTCAAAGAGGGCAGAGGGGAAAGCAACACTATTCATAACTTATGAACAAATTGAAGAATCAAAACTTTGGAGTTGACAGTGCTTGAGATCTCTAGTGAGATATATAGAAAAAAATTTGTTATTACTAAATATGCTGACGGATATTAGTGATGACTCCCTTTCTACATCGCATTCCCACTGTCTCTTCGATCTCTAGAATAATAAGGGAGACTGTAATTTCCATGTAAAAAGGATCCTGCTAAAATGAAATTTATCCCATGTGTTAGTGTCTTAAGTTTCTCTTAATTCTATGAGTATGAAGCATTTAGAAACATCTAATCTCTGTGAAATCCAAATCAAAATTACATATTCCATAATCTCATCATCTTTCTCAAAGAGTAATCACATTGAAATCATTAGGAGGACAATTAAAACATACAACACACACACGCGCGCACACACACACACACACACACACACACACACAAGCATCACACCCTGGAGGTGGTTTTAATGGACACTTTGAAGACTCCAAAAGATGTTATAGGGTATGCCATTGAGGGTGACCTGAAATGAATGCTTAATAATAATAATAATTTTCATTGCTTCCTTTTAATTATTATTTTCTTATAAGTTCAAAAGTTTTTTCAAAGCAAAACTTTGTGGTCAAACCAGTGAAATGTTTCTTTTCTGAAGAGGAGGGTTTCTTGGGCCCAGGAATTGTGTACATAACAGATCCAGGCATTGGTTCATTCTTTTGAAAGATGGGGTATGGGATACTTGCCCCTTATCTACCTTTCAAAGACCGTGGGAGAGTAAATGAAATTATGTCACAAAAGTTTTCTGAGCTGCTGTCGGCATCACAGACATGATGTAATTTGTCTGGCCAGGATTGTTAATCCTCAATAGTTATAAAAATGTAAAGTGAGTTCCTATTACATGGGGGCTCCTTGGAGGCTGAGAGAGAGAGCTGGTTGCTTACCCAGAGTGAAAACTTGTATTTGGAGTTGAAAGAGGAAAGGTCCCTGGAAGAAGAAATGACCTGAGGATCTGCCCAGGGCTGTGAGGCATTTGTGCAATACCCATTTACTTCTTGGAAATTTAAAACTTTCATTCTTTTAAAAAATTTATTGTAATATAATTTTAAATTGCTTGCAAATTGATATGGAGAACTTCTGTGTACCCTTTCCCAGTCTTAGCAATTTGTGCTACTTCGCCATTTTTCTCTCATTAAATGACAGTTGAACCTTGAACAACATGGGTTTTAATGGAGTGGATACACACAGAAGTGGATTTTTTTCCCCAATAAATACACAACTGGCTCTCCACATCCCTGGGATTCACATCTGAGGATTTTACCAACTCCTAACAAAAAACAGTATTTTCGATCTGCAGTTGAGAATCTGCAGATGTGAGGGGATGGCTGTATGCATATTCTATACTGTTTTATATAACAGATTTTAGCATCCACAAATTTTGGTATCCGTGTGGAGTCCTAGCACCCATCCCCCTCAGCTCCCAGGGACTACTGTAGTTAAGGTTTGGAGGAGTCAAAAGTTTTATACAAATTTTCCACTGTGCAGGGATAGAGGTGCCCCTAATCCCTGAATTGTACAAAGTTCAACTGTAACTTAATGTTAATATAGATCATATATGTATATATATATTAAATTGTATATATGTCTCAAATTTATAAAATATAACAATAATGCAATGCTTATCTAATGTACAGCCTATATTTTAATTTTATCAAGTGACCCAGTTATATGTTGTATAGCTTTTTTTCCACCAGTATAAGTTCTAGCATTTCACAATATTTATTGCATTTAGTTGTCACATATGATATTTCCTCTAAATTTCCTTTAAATACGACATACATATATGCTTGGTTGGAATACTACATAAACGATGTGTTCTTCATATCTGAAGACACCTTTTCCATCTGCCACTCACTGTGATATTAATTTTGATCACCAGTTCAAAGTGTGGTCCCTTTTCTCCACTGTATAGCAACTATTGTTCCCTTTGCAAATAATAAGCAATCTGTGGGGCAACCATTAGGGACTCTGCATATATTGTTTCTCCACAAGCTTTTCTTCCTAGATTTAGTATCCACTGATAATTCTTGCCTGAAATAATTTGTTTGTGATGGTTGCATGTAGTCCTTTTCCAAATTCACCATTCCCTCCACATCGGTCAGTTGGCATCAATTAGAAAGAGCCTCTCTTTCTTTCCCATTTATTTGTTTATCTATTATTTATCACTATTCATTCATAGATTCTTATAGTCACTGTGTTATAATCCATTTACACTTCTCAATTTTGAATGCTGAAATTGTCCCAGATACAAAAGGAGTTCCTTCAAGCTGGCTCCTCTGTCCTTGTATCATGACTCTTTCTTTCTTTCTTTTTGTTTCTTGAGTACTTCCTAAAAATCTGATGTTCCAGGCTTATGTTATACGTTCTCTGTCCCAGGCCTACACTCACTCATATCTTCAGTTAGCTCTGGGTTCTTATCACGGGAGTGACATTTACAAACCGATATAAGGGCTTTAGGTATGCTCATGATTCCTGAGGGGTCTGTCATTGCTTCTTGCACTTGTGATGGACACAGGAAATATATATTCCTACTGATATCTCCAGCTTCAATCTGTCCTCATAAGATTCTCCATTGCCTTCCCTCATTTTATCTTTCCTTTTATCACAGTAAAAACCTTGGCTTCTAACAACCTCAAAACATCTACTGATTCCTTAGTCCTGCAATGCACACAAAATACTTTCAGAATTGTTAACCCACACCACTACCAAAACAAACAAAAGAGTAAATAAGTTGTAAGATTTGCTTGCAGTTTTTACCTGTATTGAGAGTATGGCAAGGTTATGACACCCTACCAAGTTGTTTGTACAGTGCTGCCAATATAAGTGCATGGTGGCAAGTTTGTGAACTTAATTGTCAGATTTGGGGGACAACGACAGCTCTGATGGCCATTCCAGAAAAAGAGTTCCAAAATTGCTTTGAAAGGTGGACTAGGTGCTGGCGCCAGTCCATACCTTCCCAATGGGAATACTTCAAAAGTGACCGTAGTGATACTCAGCAATGAGATATGCAGCAATTTTTCTAGCATGAGTTCTTAAAATGAATTGTCCAACCTCATATCTGTTAATTCTTTTCTTGATAATTAGATAAATAGACTATATGTTACTTTTTAGTTTCATTTTTCAACTACACTTGCTAAATATCTTCCTAGTTTCAAGCAATGGTTTTCTCCGATTTTCCCCATCACTCTGTTATTAACCTCTACCCAAACACGCATCTGGTTTTTCCTTTTGAGTCCCTAAGCATAAAAGCCTGTCTACTTTCCATAGAACCTTCTGCCACAACCCTTTTCTCTTTACTAACAGGTTTGTCCTGACTTATTAGGCTCCCTCCCTCATTTGGAGGAGGTCACACATGCAAATTAAGCACTCAGGTCTAAAATCAGTAATCACCCCACCATTGCCTTAAATTTTGTGTTTTTTCAAGGTATTTTACTGTTACTATTGTCATATATAGATTCCATGTTTTAGTAAACATTTTAGTTAGTGGGGAAAAAATTCTGGACAAGGAGCCAGGAATATTTTTCTGATACTCAGTTGTTTAATCTAGGTTATTTGAACTTCCTTGAACCAAATCAGCAATCTGGGCTTTGCATATCTGTGAGTGAGGTATTTGTCTTCACTAAAAGAGAGACCTAGCCATCATCCTAGGTCCTGGGAGGCAAGCTCTAAACCCATGCAATTTCCCAGGTGACAAGTGTGTCTTTGTTATTAAAAGTGAACTCTTCAACCACACCTGATAATTTATGCTTACCTGATGACACATACTCAGGTAGCTATATAGTTTATGCTAAGGAGATGACTCAGGATGAGGATTAGCCTCTCCGGAAGGACCAACAAGATGAGAGGTGATGCTCAGGGAGTTGGGGTGAAAGGCTAGGACTTAGCTCAACCACATAGGCTATAATTAAATTAATCATGCCTATGCACTGAAAACCAAATACAAACTCTGGACACCTGAACTCAGGGGAACTTCCCTGGTTGGCAATACTCCATGCATTGCTATGTACTGATGGAAGAAGGATGACTCATGTACCTGAGGCTAATGGAATCTTCACATTTGGAAACTTCCTGGATTCCTCCCTATGCATCTCTTTGGGTGGTTCTATGGTATATTCTCATGCTATAATAAAACTGCAATCATTAGTATAACAGTTTTCTGTGAGTTCTGTGAGTCATTCTAGTTACTTATCAAACTAGTGGGGAATCTCTGAACTTGTAGCTAGCTGGTCTGAAATGAGAGTGGTCCTGAGGGCCCTTGAATGGGTGGCTAGTGTTTTTACTGATGGCAGTATCATAATGACTGTTGCCTCAAACTGTGTAGTTTGAGTAACTCTTTTCTAGGTATAAAAAATAAGTTAAAATATGGTATTTAAACTTCTTTACACCCCTAAAATTCTAATTCCATGATTCCAAGCTACTTTCTGTTTAGATTCCCATTTTCCCAATTTTCTAGTTCATTGGGAACCTGAGAAAAACACTCTATTGTAATGCTTACACACACATACATTTGCAAGTAAACAAAATCAACAGAATGGCCATGAAGCACAATCTTGCTCATGGAGCTAGAAATGCATCCTCAACAACGGGACAAAGAGTTGAGAAAAGAGACTTCATTTCCAAATCATTTTGACAATTTATGAATGGTCTAAATTGGTAAAACAATGTCTTTCAAGCATGCAATTTACTGCAAGTGTGTATCTGTTAAATGACATCACCACTGCTCCTCCAAAATTATAAGCCTTTAATTATAACTATCCTAGAAGCAAGAGTCCATTTTCTGTCTAGTTATGACCTGCCTGTGTTAAACATTGCCTAGGATCATACTCTGTTCTGCATAATTACTTCACTGTGAAAAGTTAGTAGATGAAAACAGAGAGATTTGCTTTTTTCTCAAAGCAATTCAAAACCTGAAAATTAAATGTCAATGTTCCCTTAGACCCAGCTCTGTTTGCTGCAGTGCAGTAATTACTAAATTAAAAAAAAAAATCCAATGCAGTTTTTCCTTCACTGCCTCATACCTGTTCTAAACTAGCCCAACATCCAGGCAGAGAAATAAAATAAAAAAATGGGAATATGTACTAGATTGTGGGTAGCAACTATACTCAAAAACTCGCCATGCTAATTCCAGCCCCTGCCCCAAAGCCAGCCTTGCTGGAATGCCTCTAGGTGGACTCCATTAGGTGGGGTACATGTCAAGATTTCTAGATGGCAATCACCTACAGGAAAAGTAGATGAGTAAAGGAAGCAACAAGATGTGACAAAAACATTGCTGAATATTTTAGGAAGGACTCTGTAAAACTTTTTTCTTTTTTGTTACCAAGGTTATCACTGTGAAAAAGTTTATTCAAATTTGTGCTAATTACCAACCCTTTTTAGATTAGTGGCAGTTCTAGGAATGAAGAGGAGAAATGACCAGCCAGCATCCAATCGGGACTTTCTTAAAGTTCATACATTCATTTTTCCATAATATTTTTGAATACTTACTGTGTTCCAGGCACTGTTTTAGGCACTGTGGAAACACAATATTTAACTAGATAGACATGTTCTACCTACTGACTACATAACTAGTTTATAGGTTATTGAATGCATAAGCACCCCACAAGTGAACAAGTAAGCAGGGAAGAAAACAAAAGGTGACCCTCAAATTTCACACTGGTAATTTTAAGAGAACTTCGGTTCAATATGCAATCTTAGGGAATGGACAAGAAACTCATCATTTCAGCATCTTAGAAGGTCTCTATCACATTGGTTTTCTTGCATGATAATCTTAATTATGCATGGAAATAGTAAAAACACTTGAGGAATATTTCTCTACCCTTATATTTATTTTAAAAAAAAAGGTATTCCTGAGGCCTCTTAGAAGAAACAATACAGGTGACAAAAAACCAAATAATGGTCTTGCTAGACAGTTTTGAAGGCAGAGACCAAGCCTAACAAATTCACTGTTTCAAGCCCAATGCCGAATAAAATGGCTGAGACGCATTAGGAGTTCAATGATCTCTTGTGGATTGAATGAATTCATTAATGAGTTAAGGAGATTCATAGTGTTTTAGAGGAAGGACATGACATAGACAATAGGGTAAAAAATAAATCTGGATTACCTAAAATAAAGCCATTAAATGTGTCTTCCCATAGCAATTGAAGAAGCCACTACTTCCCATGAGCCACATTACATTAAGGAGTATTTATAGGCTCTAATAAACTCAAGGCATCTTATCACAGATATTAAGAGAAAGATATGAGCACAGTCACTTGTAGAAGTGTCTTTATGCGGATTGACAAGGCTGAGTGAGAGGTTTATTATTTTACTGGAGCACCCATCTAAAGGATGATGCTGTGCCTCCCATGGCTCATCAAATCCATTTGCTACCCCTTCTGTTGATTCATGTCAGAACAAAAGGTAGAGCCAGAAAAAACTGAGAATGTATCTTTAGTGTCTTTGACCTTGGTTAAGTCATTTCCTATTTCCAGGCTTCATTTTCCTTATTTTAAAAATGAGAGCATTGATGCCAACGACATTTAAGATCCCCTCAAGAACTTCAATCCAATGTTTTTAAAACCTGAGTAGCCATCACCAGGTAAAAGTAAATTTTTATCTACATTTAAAAATTATTGCTTTGGAAGAAATTTTTGAATGTAGATAGTCAAAGTGAAGGTTACTCTGCAAGTGTTTCAAAGAAAAAAAGTCAAACAGCAGATTTTAATACCAAAAATATGGATTCCTAGAGAGCATACAGTACATCTCACAGAGTGGAGAAGAATTTCTTCTGCCTAGAAGAAGCATGAAATCTTAAAAGCATGAAGAATGCTTATACAGTAGCAGATACAATAGAGAACAACAGAGTTGAAAGAGAAAGGAGAAAACAAGGCCGGGGGAGGGGGCGGGGGGAACTTTGTGATTCCCCAAGAATAAAAAGTGACAAACAATACTTACCACTTAGGTCATATTTTTTAATACACAAAGTGTGGAAAATAAAGAGCTAACTCAGACTTTTAATTGAAGGATTTAAATATGACCTTATCTGTGGGGGAATAAGATCTATGGTGAGAATATAGAAATGTAAGAGGAAATTCCTGATCTGGAAACATGGTGGAAAACAAGATTATTAATTGAAGCAATATTACTATATGCACATCTCTTCATTATAGGGTATATTACATTGCATTGTAATTACTGTTCATATATCACTAGTGTCTTTAGGGTCCAAACTTATTTTTCAGGACTTACTATAACTGCTAGAATAGCATAACTCATTTTTTTGTAGAATTAAGGCTTATCAACTACTTGAATAAAAATACAAAACATAGAAAAATATTTCATGATTCCCATTATATGAGGCACCTAAAGTAGTCTAATTCATGGAAACAGAAAGTAGAGTGGTGGCTGCCAGGGCCTGGAGGGAGGAGGAAATGGAGAGGTGTTGTTCAACAGGTATAGAATTTCAGTTTTGCAAGATGAAAAAGTTCTGGATATTTTTGTTTTACATCAATGTTAATATATTTAACACTACTGAATTGTATGAAGTGTGGTAAAAAAAATATGGTGAATGTTTAAATAAAAAAAAATACTACAGTAAAAGACACATAGCCATTAATCCCTCTCATAATACACCCCCTCGCTTCCAACACACATATCCTGTCATTCTCGCCACTTTCTGAAGCAGTTCTGAAAGTCCTCTCTCAGGAGTGTCTTCAATTGCTCTGTTGTAGCTGCCTCGATGTCCTGAAAAAATTCAAAACATTTACCCTCCATGGTCACTTTGACTTTGGGGAAGAGCCATACATTGCATGGTGCCAGATCTGGTGAGTAAGTGGGGATGAGGACACACCATAACTTGACAGAAATTGCTGTACCAGAAGCTGTGTGTGACCTGAATCGATTCAGGGCATCTAGGCAACCACAACAGCCTAACTGAAGCCACTCACAAAAGAGGACTTCCAGAACTGCTTCAGAGAGTGGCAAGAATGGTGGGACATGTGTGTTCGAAGCGAGGGGGACTACTGTGAGGGAGATTAAAAGCAATGTGTCTTTTATTGTCAATTTTTTTATTTACACATTCATTGTATTTTCTTATCATACCTTGTATGATAAAAATGGTTAATGGTAAATTTGATACTATGTGCTTTTAATCATAGCTGATTTTTTAAAATTATTAAATAAAACAGAATCTAATCTATAATAAGGCACTTGGCCCAAAATATCTAAATACGTTAAAGATGTATGGCTGGTCTTAGAAGCCAGGGAAGAAATTATTTACTCAGAATGTTATACACTTTCTTACTATTATACAACCTCTAGGGGAACTATGTTGAAAGAGCAAGTAGCATTTGGCTGGCTAGACTGAAATGCATCCCGGAAGCACAGCTCCAGTGTTTCACAGTTTGAGAACTCCTGCCGTGTGTCCCTTCTAAGGAGGCATGGAAAATCTCCATGAATAATGCTCTTCTCATCCTCCACTCCACTGGCCGCCATAGCCATGAAGGACAATGTGTCCATATATAATTCCCTCATGGCAACTGGACTCCCATGTGTGAAACAAACTGAAACTCAGTTAAAGAGGAGGTGGGGCCTACAATCTTTCATTATGTCCTTTGGCAGCAAACAGAGCTGTAGACTTTCCATCTTTTCTGTTCTCTGAGAAGCACCTGGGTTTTAACTCTGAAGGAGGAGAGATATAGGGGCTTCTCCATATTTCTGTCCTGAAAAATAACTTCTTGAATTGAAATTTAGAGAATGTCAATAAGCAACTTCACGATCTTGCAGGGAGCTGAAGAAAAATGGATCTGATTGCCTTTCCTATCAATACCATAAAAGAGAAGGAGGGAGAGAAGGGAGGTGGTAAGTTTGACAATAATAGTTTTCAGCAGGTCTGACAAGCCAGGAAACTTCATCTGTTCATCACATTTTCCCCTCTCTGCTGTTTTTAAATGCAAGCCCCTTACTTCAAGCCTGACTGACTTCTCTCTTGATTAAGAGTAATTGGGATCCTCAGAGACTTCCAAGAAGGAAACATTTGCTGGTTGTATCATCTCAGGGTGTTAATACTACACAGTAGTCTGGCTTATGTTCAGTATCTTTGGGTATCATATTGGGGATTGAGAGGAATGGGCTGCTGAAACTGAAAAGCCTGCAATACGGGTCAAAGTCACAACAGCAACTACTCTTCTCTCACCAAGATCATCACCCATTTCAATTACATCATATAATAGAAATCATGATACAGTCTAAAATCTTAAGGCATCAAACACGATCTTGAAATATTTCCAACCTTTCTGAACCATGCCACATGTGTGCGTGTGTTGATCTATGAAGGCATTAAGTACACATTGCAATTACATTGATTACTACTTGTCATCATTACAGATGGGCCTGCAGAAGTCTAGGATTTTAATGAGCTGGTATGGATTTCATGTTCTACTTTTGGTCTGAGAGACAGCAGTAGCTCGTCTCAGTGGAGATTGATTCCAACAAGCCTGAAATTTTAAGGTCAGCTTGTTTCCCTTTGGATGGTATGCTTATCTTATTAAATGGACAAAACACAAGCATCAGAACATCTTTAGGGTAAAGTAAAAGGAATAAGATAATGATTTTCTAGGGAACCTGATTTATTAGAGAGTTAGCGTGGATAATTCAGAGCCTTTTCATCAACAGCTTTCACTATCCAGCAGCTTCAGCTCTTCTCTTCAATTTGGATGTAAAAATTATTGGAAGAAATATTACTTATAATATCCTCCAAGTCTCCAGAACACATTTCTTTGAACTTAGCAGAATGCTTTTCTTTTCTTTTCATTTATCTGACCACACATTTCAGTGGTAATATTCCTGTGGAGACCATCGTGTATACTTTATATAAGAAAATTTTGTAGCTGTAAATGTTCATCATTTTTGTGTCTGTCTAATAACACTAGAAGTCAAGCTTCCACCCACCGCCAGCTTGGTGTGATTGCTCTCTCACTACTCGTTCCTTGTTTTTTGTTTTGTTTTGTTTTGTTTTGTTTTGTTTGTTTGTTTTTGCAAGTAGTTTAGTAGAATTGACGAATATGTTCTCAACCCTACAGTGTTACAATAAGCTTACCTCTGGAAATGTTTCAACATTGAGGGAATACGTGAAAACTAAACTCTTACAGTTTATGTGAGCACAAAGACACAGAATTGTGTATCTTTTGTCAAAAAAGGAGCATACAGATGAGATGGTGTAAATTTCCATTATTCAGGAGCCTAGGGGAGTTTAACTTTGACTGAGAGCCAGCAATCCCCAATCATTTGCATCTCTATGGCCCCAGCATGCTCAAATTTGGGAAAGAAGAGCTTTGTACTACGGGTGCAATTGTCACAGCAATCAATCCATCAAAAGGTTGTTCTTTTTCTTTAGGGGAATAAAAAGAATATGAAACTTCTGAGTGAACGTAGGAGCAGCTAAAACTTGAAACCAGAAAACCTGCATCAGAGTTGTCCTGTAGCTTTTCATCAAAGCTTATACACCTTTGTACTTTATTTCTTTCTGACTTTTCCCAGTCCCGTGCGTTCATATTTTTGCCTCTTCTGCCGAGTCAGTTTGTTTCCCTCTTTAAACTTATTCTCTAACTAAAATGAACTATTCTTAACTTTTCCTTACTTCTTCTATTTTGTAGGAACCATTTTAATAAGGTAGAAAAATACAGAAATAGCCTATCTCTTACAGAAACTATGGAAAGCTCAGATACAAAAAAGAAGTCCTCAAGCTGCAAGGGTTCTTTCTCATCAATAAATTTCAGAGGCTGTCGGAAAAAAAGGATAAAAAAGCTAGATTGCTTTTACTTCTTATTCCACCTTTGATTCACAATAGGAGACAAAGGGTTCCACTTCACAGTAAAAGAATATTTTCCCTCCTGACTGATAATCTGGCCTTTGGAATGAAGTGTTCAATAAAAGCTCAGCAGAAGCATTTGGGGAGAGAAGTAGTGAAGAGATAAACGTAGCAATAATGTTTATTTTATTGTGTCTAACCATGAAAGAAAAGAGGATGTGTGCACATCTGTGAGTGTGTGTATGTGTCTGTGTGTCCATGTTCACGGTGTGTGGGGTGTGTACGGGAGCAAAGTTTGCCATTACAAAACAAACCACCTTGACATATTGATTATTTTGAATTAAAGTTGCTGGAGAAAAGCCTGTGCAAAAGGACACTTGGACCCTCCTCTCTGTTTTTCTGAAAGGAGGACATAAATCTCCCACATGAAAGGTACCTTTGTTATATCAAAAATAAAGAGACATCTTATGGCCGGAGATAGCAAATTCTGGGCCACAAAAGCTGCCTCTTATGAAATACCCATTGTTGCACGCTGTGAGTTCTGACAATTAAGTTCGTGAACTTGCCACTATGCGCTTACACTGGCAGCACTGCACAAACAACTTGGTAAGGTTTCATATCTGTGTCTCACAGCTGTGTTCGTGTTGACGTGTGACGATGTCTTGCTAAGTGGTGCTCATTATCGTTGTGTGTTTTTGTGTGCCACTGCAAGAATGTTGCAGTTTAAATTAGAGCAACGAGCAAACGTTAAATTTCTTGTTAAACCTGGCAAAAGTGGAAGTGAAATCAGGGACACGTTGGTCCAAGTTATAGAAATAATGCCATGAAGAAAACAGCAGTGTACAAATGGATTAAACATTTTTCTGAGAGTAGAGAAAGTCTCACTGATGAGGGGAAATCAGGGCAGCCAGTAATGAGCAGATCTGATGAAAACATTGCAAAAATTCATTCAATTGTGCGTCAAAATCTTTGGCTGACTGTGAGAAGCATAGCAGACCAAGTAAACATCAATAGAGAAACAGGAAAATCTTGACTGAGAATCTTGGCATGAGAAAGGTGTGTGCAAGAATGATCCCGAAGGAACTCACCAATAAATAAAAGCAAAGGAGAGTGGAGGTTTGCCAAGACCTTTTGGAGAGGAGAGATGATGTTTTGGGCCATGTTATCACTGGTGATAAAACATGGGTGTGCCAATATGACCCTGAAACAAAGCATCAAATTGTACAATGGAAGTTGGCCAATTCTCCACGACCAAAAAAGTTCTTTCAGCTCAAATCAAGAATCAGAACAATGTTATTAACTTTTTTTGATATCAGAGGGATTGTTCATTATCAATCTGTACCAACTGGACAAACAGTCAACCAAGTTTACTATTTGGAAGTGCTGAAAAGGGTGCATGAAAAATTTGGACGAAAGTGACCTGAACTTTTCATCAACAACTCATGGTTCTTGTATCACGACAATGTACCAGCTCACATGGCACTGTCTGTGAGGGAGTTTTTAGCCAGTAAACAAATAACAATTGGAACACCCTCTCTACTCACCTGAGCTGGCCCCTAATGGTGTTATTCTTTACCTAAAGATCAAGGAAATATTAAATGAAAGACACTTTGATGACATTCAGGACAGCAAGGGTAATATGACATAGCTCTGATGGCCATTCTAGAAAAAGAATCCCAAAATTGCTTTGAAGGGTGGACTAGGCGATGGCATAGGTGCATAGCTTTCCAAGAGCAGTACTTTGAAGGTGACTATTGTGATATTCAGCAATGAGATATCTAGCACTTTTTCTAGGATGAGTTTGAGAACTTAATTGTCAGACTTTGTAGGCCTAACTCTGTAAGCCCACCTACATCACCGCCTCCTGAAATGAGACATAGCTATTTAACTGAACTTAATATTTATTGTCAGGATTAAGATTGGTTCAGTGAGATGAAACAATCTACCAACTCATCTTCAGGAATAGGAATCTTCTTGGGGAAGTTTCAAAAGTGGGACTGTAGGGGAACAAAATTGGCTACCCCCAAATACGGCACTTCGGCATATTGATTATTTGGAATTAAAGTTACTTGAAGAAGAGACTGTGCAACTCTGATGCTCCTTTGTATCTTCCTGAAAGTAGGGCATAAATCTCCCATGTAAAAGTATCCTTGCTGCACTAGGAGCTAAAAATTCATTCTTTTTGCCAGAGATAGCAAATTAGGACTAAGAAGTCTATGTAAACGAACTCTGCTTAGTTGCTTTATTAATAAGTACCAAACTCTGCCAAAGTTATTGTTTCTTTGTCTAAAAAGTATAAAAGCTGCCTACTTTTGTCATTTCTTTAGTTTCCATATCTATGAGACCTCTGTACTTATGAAATTAAATGGGATATTCTCTTGTTCATCTGTCTCATGGCAATTTAATTCTCAAACCAAACAGAAGAACCTTGTAAGATAGAATAAAATTTTTTACCTCTCTGACAGGTGTGCGTATCTGAGACAGTGAGAGAGATGGTTATAACTGACAGCTGTAAAAACATCTCTTAATAAGTGTTGACTTCCTACCATCAATGTGTTTGTGATCTCTAATTCTAAAATGATCTTAGAACTCTGATATAGGCATGATTCTCTTTACATTTCTCTCATATCTTTGTTGGTGCTTTGAATTTCCCCTCATTGCTCATAGAGCCCCCAGTTCAATTTCTAATTCAGACCCAGTCTTTTCCTGGCCATGCTAAACACTCCATAAAGGTTTGAATCTTCGTATTAACATTTGCCTTTCTAGTGTCTCATACATCATGTTCCTATTTTCTAAGGCAAGCTTGTCCAGTAAAATAAGCTAAATTATAAAGTACCAAATAATGTAATGAAATAAGATAGTTCTGGATGGAATCGCTTAAATAGACAATATAGTTTTTACCACCTATCTCGGACCATCACCAGAATTTTAGATGAGAAATTCTGGATCCGTATTCCACAATAGCAACTTGATGGTGCGTTGTGTTGAATATGGTGAATGTACAAGTAGGCCAAGAATGTGTCATGGCTTGCTTGAAAGTGCAATATTACTAATTTACATATTTTGCAAGTTATCACTGAGATTTGATGATTTATTCCAGTAAAGCGATTAAAATATAAAGATTTAAGGGGTTCATAGTCTATTGTTCTTTGTGACATTGCATGTTGATACATCCTAGTATATTTTAATAATTTTTTCACACTTGACATGAACATATTTATGGAAACAACATTATTGTCTAGTAATCATTCCCATAAATATGTTCAGTAATGATTGCTGTTTAAACTGATTAGCCATTAGTTTGTTCATATCAATTCAATGACAACTCTAGTTCTCAAATTAAACAAGTCAACAAGGTTATGACAGTCTTAACTTACATCATTTATTTAAAGTAGAAGAATGAGAATATACTAAAGTAATATGCTTGGCATTGGTGACTGTAAATTCATTTATAATAACTCTTGAGTTTTATACAATGCATCTACTTCAGTTTTCTTACATTACAAGAATTGTAAAAAACCAGGTTCATATACAAAATGTCCCTAGGAATCCAGAAGTAAACTGTAAAATATATGTGAATGGCATATCACACAGATTTCCTTCGTCTCAAAATATTTGCCTTGGGTAAGCAGTTCAGATGAGCTTATACTGTCTTACATATACATAATTCCTAAGGTAAAATATAAAGATAATTATTCTTCCTGAAAGCAGTCCTTAACTGCTTCCCTGAATTTTTCTGAACACATTCCTATCCCTCAAGTTTCTGTACAGCCTGAGGATGAAATCCAAACTATATAATCTGGAATTTGCAGACCCAGGTATCTGGTTTTCTGGCTTCCTCATCTACTTATCTCCCATGTGAACTCTGTTCAGAGGATCTTGTCTATTTACTGTCCTCCAAACAGAAACTTCTCAGACTCTCCTGCACAACTCTCTCTGGTCACTGATTCCTTCGCCTGATCTTTTTGTTAAATAAATAGTATTTTGAGATTTTCCAGTGATTGTATTTTTTCTTTCTGCTTTCTTCCACATGAGAATATAAATCATTCAGATATGCTTCCCTTTCACTCTAAGCTGTCACTCAGGGTCACACACATTTTATGCTGCATAACTCTAGAGGACTCTATTCATAATGACCACAAAGTAGACAGTGAGGTCTGGAGACGAGTCTGCTTTCACAACAATTTTGTATGTGGTAGTAAGTGGCTGAGCAAACACTGGACACATAACCAACACTGGGAAATAACAAATTTTGGCATCATTTTAAAAAGCAGAAATGAGAAGAACAGAATAAATGAAGAAAGTGTTGACTCTGCCCATGCATCTTCCCAGGTCAGAGGATTTTTTTTATCTTCATGCCCAATTGCTCTATTTCAAATGGTGCAATGGTAACCTTGGTTAACAAACCAAACACAGAAGGTTTAGTGGTTAGAGCTTCCCATTTAACCTGGGATGGGATTTTGCAACTGAAAATTTGGCCTCAGTTATCTTTATATTTAATAGTTGCTGTTTTGCATTGCTGATCGCCAGGTGCCGACTTCTTTTGTGTGTTACTGTTGTTCCTACGAAACAACAACATTTAATTTCTCTTTTCTAATATTCTTTTTTTATTTTCTCTTAAGTTTTTATTATTTGTCTTTTCTAATATTCTTGATAAAAATTGTTTTAAAACCTTTTCTTATTTTGGCCTCTTGGATATTATATGACACTGTTTCCCATCCCCACCCCCTAAGATGTTGATCACTCTTTTCTCTGCTCTCTCTCTTTTTAAAAAAAATCACTTTCTGGTTTCTTTCCTATTTCAGTTCCTCTAATGATCGTCCTTTAATGTCCATATGTCTACCCTCTGTTTATCTGTCTATGCTCTGTCTCAGACAACACATTGAATTATCAGATTTCCTGATATCCTCTCAGATGGAAAATAGTATCTAATTACATATCTCTGATTCTTTCTCAAGCTTCACACTCATATTTCCAATGTTCCACTGATCATAATCAATGTGATATGCTGCCATCCACCAAAATTTAATGTGTCCAGACAAAACCTTGCCTCCGTAAGTTCTTCCTTCCTTCTCTGTATCTGCTAATACATTATCAGTCTTCCTCTCACCAAGAATTGAAACCTTGAAGCTATCTTTTTTACTTCCTCTGCTAATCTCCCCTAACCTCCAAATCTATCAGTAATCGAGGCATGCTAATAATTCATTCAGAATTACATCTCACATCTGGCACTCCTTTTACAATTATACTACTATCACAGTACTCTGTATTACTCCACATCTGGATTCACATTAAGATACAGGCATCAGTTAGTGAGCACCTGCTTGGTGCCAGACTCTGCTGGCTGCTTTCACAACCATTGAATGTCTCTCTAGATTTTCTCTTTAAACTCTCCTCAACTCAATTTTCAGATTACTATTTATAAACTGTTATTTAGTCACCTTTTCTTTCTCTTGGCAAAATCTCTCCAGTGGATCATTTGAGGTCATCCAACTATATTTCTTACCATTTTTTCAACATTAGCTCTACTTCACTGAAGCTATAGCTTTGCTCACTGCTCTATATACTATAATATGAGCCTTGTATATTGATAAAATGGCCAAAGACTTATCCCCTTCTCACATGATAACACTGTGTGATGTGAATTTGTACATCCTGCAATCAAAACGCGGCATTTGCTTTTCTACTTTGTTGTGTGACTAGTTTAGGCCTATGGCATAATAGCAATCATGACTGAAGCAGAAACTTAAAAGGTGGTTTTGCATTAGGACTTGCCCACGCTGGTTGCACTTGGAACCTTGAGAACACTGTGTTAACGACTCTAAGCTAGCGTGATGGAAAAGCACTCTAGCCAACATTGGAAAAATCACCGGACGTGGAATGAGGCCATCCTTAATCACCAGCACTGAGCCAAACCACTCGCTGCCCAGACCCAGTGGAAATCAACAACCAGCCTGGACTAGGACAACTACCCAGTCATTCACAAAATCATGAACTAAATAAGTTAGCTGTTTTAAACCACTAAGTCTTGCATGAATTGTTATGCAGAAAAAGCTAATCAATGGCATAGTTTAATTGTTTTCTTTTTAAGGTCTTTTTAAAACACTCTGGTTCCCTGAAGCTCTCTTTTGTCTTTTCCAAGTTCTTAGAGCATTCTGACTATACAAGTAGTTCCAGGAGATCTGTTATTTTCTCATACAATGACACCAGTGTCGCTTTCATGGGAACAACTAGTCTGTATCATTTATCAGGCACTTAATCATATCCTGTTTTATTGTTAACATCCTATGAGTCTGTCTATTTTCTCCAAATAGGTAGTAAATCTGACCTATTTCCTTGAAAGTTTGCTGTCTGTTCAGAATTTATCAACAGTCTATGGCGAAAGTACACATTCAACACACAACTATTGATTAAATGGAAGATCCTTCCAAAATTAAAACAAATATTAAACCATTTTAGTGCAAAAGTGGATTTATACTTTATATGACTGAAAAGACACATATTCAACTCGGTTGTACATTTGAGCTCAGTTCTTTGCTCTGCTTTCCTTCCATGCTCATCTCAGAAACCTGACTTAAGAACTCCCTGCCCAGAGAGATACACAAAAGCAAAAGAGAGGAAAGAGTAAGACCCCAGCTTACCCTTGATATAGTTTTCTAATCCTTCATGGTAAGTAGCAAGATGAAAGTGGTTTATCTTATTTATCTTTCAGCTTTATGTCAAATGTGCCTTGTGATATGCATAGGATACACAATGAAGCTGAGAGTTTTATTCTGCAGGACCATTAAGTTAGAAATGCCTGGCTTTTATTTTCTGGAGTGCCTACAGCATTTTTACTTCGGTGCTGCATTAAAGTAATTTTTACATTTAATATGGAATAAAGGCAAAGCTGTCTCACAATGCCCTAACCACAGGTACGTGGGCGAACAGTTGTCTACAGATTACAGCTTGGAAACAGATTCAAAGGAAAGCTAAGAAAGGCAAAACAACTCAATTTGGAATGTGAATCAGCCTTAGAATTGGCATGCTTCAGCATACCTATGTACTTACCAACTCTCATACCTTAAAGTCCTGGTCCACAATCACCCAGAAATTAGGAATTTTAACTATAGCATCTGAATAAGATTATAATAGTTGTAATCTTCTTGTAATTATTTATGATGGCTATATATTTTGTTTGTTTTTCCCTTTTATGTCTAAAGGGCTTTATCCATACATTCTGCAAGGCAAAGAGTATGATAATGCAGGCTTCTTTGTTCTTAGATTTCTGATTAGTTCCAGGCTATGTATAATAATTCTGCAATTTTTTCCTTTTTGCTTCAAAAGCTACAGTCCTCAGTGATAAGCAGTTAGAATTGAATTTCCAGTTAAAGTAGGCAGTGGGTTGGCAAGGAAGGAAGAGGAATCAGAGAATCGGAGGTTGGAATAAGTGAAAGGGTTAGGTTCCTTCTCTTTTCTAAATCTTTGAGGCCGAAGACATTATTTTGCTCAAGCTCAATCCCATTCCTTTACTGATAAATAATGACTATGTCCAAAACTAGAAGTCACAGGATGTTGCTTCAATAACTGAATAAATAAACTGTGGTATAGCCACATAAGAGAATATTATTGTACAGTTTTAAAAAATGAGTGATTAAGCCATAAAAAGGCATGGATGTATCTTAAATACATATTGCTAAGTGAAAGAAGCTTGCCTGAAAGCCTACACATTAATTCCAATTATGTAACAGTCTGAAAAAGGTGAAACTACAGAGCCAGTAAAAAGGTCAGTGGTGTTCAGGGATTCGGGGTGGAGGTGGTGAATCTGTGAAGCATGATTTGTTTAGGGTGATGATACTATTCTGTATGATACTGTAATAGTGGATAGGACACAATGAATTTATCAAAACTCGTAAAATGTTAAAGTACAAAAAAAGAAAGCAAATTTTAAAAAATCACGTATGACATTGAGGTTCCCAAATAGAATAAAGTAGTGAAAAATGAATCTTACTGTATTATAAATATATGAAACAAATTTACTGAAGACAGGCTGGGGGGAGAGGTGATGATCTATATAACTTTGGAAATTGATAAATTTGCTTCTCATGAAAGTATAAGTTAGCAATACTCAAACCACTATATATATGTGTATCTGTGTGTGTGTGTGTGTGTGTGTGTGTGTGTGTGTATGAATTGAAATAGAAAACTTAGTGCAAGGTAAATGGGAACTTTCTGTACTACCATCACAGTCTTTCTGTGAATCTAAAACTGTTCTAAAAATAAGTTTATTAAAATTATCATGTACCTATTCACTATATGCTGTTCTAGACTAAAAAGAGAAGAGTCTAAGAAGTTTACAATCAAGTAAAATGGTGATGGTAGAATCATAGGGTTTATTGAGCACCTGATATATCTTTATAGATGCTATCTGATTTAATCCTGTTATTCTCTCCATTCTACAGATGACAAAAATGAGTCTGAAGTAAATTATGTAATTTTCCAAAGACCAAGACTAGGACTGAAAATCTGAATGCTTCCAAACTTGCCCCTTGCACTACTGAGAGTTCCCTCCACCTGAACAGATAGGATACGCATTCAGACCATGACATTCAAAACAGCTGCTCTGAAATGCCATGAATGGAACCAAGAAGATAGTGCTGTTGATGTTCAAGGAAGAAGAGATCTTCTGAGCTTCATGGTAGAAGGAGATTTTGATTTGAGTATTAACAGGCAAGTAAGATTTTGATATGTGAGGAGAAGGAAAAGTAATTCCGTGAGGAGTAAACAGATGAAGCTGAAGTCCCATGAGATCAGGTCTGGGAATTAGAGCTTATCTAATTTGGACAAAGAGTAGTGTTCCTCTATTAGAATACTGAAACAAAACCAGTGACAGAAAGTTTCTTTCTCTTTATTATTTTCTTCCCCAATATCCAGAATGAGCCTCAGCAAAACATGATAACATGGAGATTCCTTAATCCCTCCATGAACATAGCCAGGCCCTTTATAAAAGACCTGGTAGATGGAATAAGCCTATACACTAAGTTCATACCCATTAGGAGAAAAGTGAAAGTGACTGTTTATTTAACTTCAGTGTTGTCAGACTTATAACAGTCCCTTTTAAATTCACCTAACAAGTATCTATTCTAAACCAGGCACTATTTCAGCCAAAGAGAACCCAAAGACATTGTCTTCTCTTTCTCATTGTATTATGACCATTTGTTTATATTGGTATGTCTACCTTTCCTGTTAGATTTTTGACTTCTTAGAGAGCTTACAAAAGATCACTGAAGGAGACATCTTTCTTCTCTCACATTTAAAATACACCTCTTTCTATTGTTTAGACATGAAATAATCAGGCAGAAAGATAATTATTTCATAAAAAGTAAAAGAATTTTTCTTTCCTGCCTTAAAACAAAATTGTTTATGTTCAGTCTTGGACAAATTATCACTATGGACAAATTATTTTTGTGGGCTAAGTTTGTTTGGCCTAAAAATATAGAAAAGGTTAGACTCAAAGAAGATTTTGGAAGAGAAAAGAGAAGATGTATTAACCTTGCATTTTTGTCCTCTTGAAAATTACAATATGTATGTCTTTATTTATTGAAAAAATAAATACCATGTTATCAGGAACTGTGCTTCCTATTTTCCTCCAATTGATGGAAAGATATTTCATTTGTCACTAGTGAGAAAGCAGTCCAGTGGAGAAACAGACATATGCATAAATGAATCTATGTAAATCAATACATTTTTTATTGAGTCAAGAGTAGACAAAGATAGGGGTTCCCTGGTGGTATAGTGGCTAGGCTTCCACACTGTCAATGCCATGTCCTAGGTTCAATTCCCCCCCCCTCCCCAGGGAACTACAAAAAAAAAAAGAGTAGACAAGGATGAAGAGGAGACTAGGGAGAGAGGAGGATAGCAAGATAATGTTATAAATACCACTTACTGTGTATTGGAATTCATCATATGGGTAACTTTGGAGTGACTGCAGAATTTTTATTGTCTTTAATAAATGAAACAGGTTCTCATTTTAGAGAAAAAGAATTACTGACAAGAGTTTGCCCCTTGGTGTCAGGGAAGCTAGTTAGAGGGACAGGGCAAAGAGTATTCCAAGTAGAAGATGATACAGCTGAAGCTATTGGGGTGATGGGTGGTGGTGGTAGTGTTTCATGGCTAGAAATAATAAAAATAAGAAAAGCTAAATAGCTAACATCTATGGAGAGCTCTATGCCAAGAACTAAGGATTTTACACTTATTAACTAATTTCATCTACCACCAATCTTGCGAGGTCACTGCCAATGTTATCTTCACTTTACAGAGATGGTTCCTAATTTGCCTGAAGCCATACTGCTAGCAAAAGGTAGAACAATGGTTCTAACTTAGGACACTCAACATGTGCTGTGTTTATTACCCTTCAGTAAAGCACGATTTTCTTAGTTAGCAAAAGCAAGGGGGTAGAAATTAGTGGAAATTTTTATGAATGTGGTCTTAAAAGATCTTTTTTTTGTGCATATTTTTAATATATAGGCTGCTGGTGCTTGGCAAATGAGAAGACTTAGAGATATAATAGTAAGAGGGAGGGAGGAATCAGGAATGACTCCAGAGTTTTTGTTTGACTTGGACATCATCCAGGCATTAAAAAAATTGTGGAGAGCAAGGGCGGGGTGAGTTGTTAAATCTAGTCTTAAGCATAGTGGTCTAGAGTGCATTTCAGGTAAAATGTCAGTAGGATAAAATCTCCAGATTTTGCCATTCAAAGCTATTTTCACAGTAATCCTCATCTTAGTAAAAAGCAATTCTATTTCTCCATCTTTCTACTAGTTACCCAAACCAGAAAACTTGGAGCCATGCTTGATGTCTCTTTTACTCTCATAAACCACATCGAATCTATTAACGTATCTTCTTGCTTTACCTTCAGAAATCCCCAAAATTAGACCTGCTGCTGTTGTTATCCAAGTCTATCACTTGGATTATTTCAATCGTCTTTTAACAGTTAACTCTGCTTCTTCCCTTCCAGCACCTTCTATGATATACTGTCAACACAGGAACTAGTGATCTTTTACAAATATAAAGCATATATGGTCAATTGATGTTCAACCAAGCCACTGAGCCAATACAATGGAGAAAGGCAAGTTTTTCTAACATATGCATTTCTACATGGAGACAAAACAAAACAAAACAAACTCAATTCCTACTTTATTTCATACACAAAATCAATTTGAAATACACCATAAACCTGAATGTAAGAACTAATATTATAAAACTTTCAGAAGAAAACAGAGAACAGCTTTGTAAACTTTTGAAAACACATTAAGCAGGACACATAAAGTACTGATCTGAAAATACTATAATAGCAAAATGGTTAACTGGATTTCATCACAAGTAAAAATTTATGCTTATTGAATTATTCCATTAAGAAAATGAAATGGGCAAATTCCACACTGGGAAAAGTATTTATAATGCATACATGTGAAAACAGCACTTTTTAGAGAATATATAAAGAACTTTCAGAAATCAACAATACAAAGACAAGTGGCTAATTTACAAAATAGACACAACATTTAAAACAGCAAGTCACAAAGGAAAATATAGAAATGTACAAAAAACACAGGAATGGTGCTTATTATCATCATTAGCCAACAGAGAAATACAAACCAAAACAGCAAATACTGACCATTTCACACTCACTCATATGAATAACATTTAAAAAGACACATATCTTAG
>PVJL010002266.1:40339-191592 GCA_004026885.1 Lyroderma lyra
AAAAAAAAAAAAAAAAAAAAAAAAAAAAAAAAAAAAAAAAAAAAGAAAATGAAAATAAATAAATAAAAGCATAGGTCCTTAAAAAACATCATAGCAGCCTTATTCATAACAACCCAAATTAGAAACAGGCCAAATATCCATCAACAGGAAAATAGATAAGGAATGTAAACAAATAAATATTAAACTACTACAGAGCAATAAAAAATTTATGTGTCAAGAATCAATCATATAGACATTACACTGAGCAAGAGATACCAGAAACAAAAGAGTACATGTTATATGATTTCATTTATATGAAGATTAAGAATTAGAAGAAGGTTATAACTGATAGGGAAAATGCAGGAGGGAATTTTCTGGTATGATATAAATGTTCTGTATCTTGTTCTCAGTGGTGGTTACATGAGTCTACAAGTATACAAATATATAACTGTCAAGACTCTTAGAACTAAAAATTTAAGACCTGTTCATTTTCTTGTTTGTAGATGATACTTCAATAAATTAAATGCAAGGAAAAAAATACACGAGGGAGGTCATGCAGTCCGGTAAGAAAGTCAGCATTTTTACAAAGGCCTTAGAGGTCTGAACACGATCTTCCTTCCCTCAACCCCACCCTGTTACGTTCAGAACTCCTCTCCTACCACATTCCCTTCCTTCTGTTCCAGCCATTCTGGCCACCTCGCTGTTCCTTGCTCATATCAAGCCAAGTCACCAGTTAGGGCTTTCATACCAGCTGTTTTCTTCTGCAAAGCCCTTCTCTAGAGCTTCATAAGTTGTTCTACTACTTCCTTTAGCGTCTGTTCAGATGTCATTTTCACATGAAATCTTTTCTACCAACTCTATTAAAAATAATTTCAAACACACACACAGGCACACACAGACACACACATGCACATACACACACCTATACCATAGGACCACCGTAGGAATCCCCGTTCCTCTTAACTGATCCTACTTACTAAAATTTACCCATTTAGTTTTTACTAAGTACCTTCTCTAAGTTGAATGAGTGCTTTTTAGGGCAGGGACTTTTTATTTAGATTTCTTTATCCCCAGTATCTAGAACAGTGCTGCATATAAGCTCTTGATAGATATTTATTGAGTAATTATTACTTCATTGTAAATGATTCTTTTATACCTTAAGTAAATCCTAAAATCTGAAAAAAAAAGAGACTGTATGGCCAAGGAGCAGAATGGATAAATGAAAATATAAGTAGCTACATAAATATGGAATTAATAATAGGACAGCTGGAATTTTATAGACGCATGTGAGTCAGGTAGGGGTCACAATCTAGAAGTGTAAATAAGCTAAACTCATGTACACTTACAACAGCTCTAGTTAGAGAAGTATACTACTTCATCATAGCCTCGCATGTGATTATATTTAATGTTCTTAAAAGATCTGCTAATTGTGTCCTAATGAGTTAAGAAGTAATAAAGTATGTGGGCTACTGAGAGAAGGCATTTTATTTTTTAATCCATTCAATAGTTATTCATGTTCATAAAATAGTAATATAATAATGCTGATTTTAATGAAACAAAACATTTTGGATCTGAATAGAAAGCACATTTAAGTCCATTTAGAGCTTTACTTTATAAATAATTATATATTATTTTAATTCTCTAAATTAAATTATGATTGCTAGACTGTAGCTAATCTATGTTTTTTTTCTTTAAGAGTTCAGCAAGAAGTATGTTCCTTTCATCACAATTCTATTCCATAATGGGCAAAATAAATGAGCAAAAGAAAATAGAGACTAAATAAAAAAAGTTTCTGAGGAAGATGATAGATATCAAAGATAAAGACATAAAACTGCAATTCAAGAAAGAATGTATACTATGAAAACACTTTATAGAAATGCTATGAAAACATCTAAGCAAAAGTAATTCTTTCACGTCCTTTTAGTTTAACAACTAAAAATAAAAGCTAGCTCAGAAGTTGTGAGGAATGAAGTACAAATCTTGTATAGTTGGAGGTCAGAAGTAGTCACTGAAACACACAATTTTGAATAGTTTTAAATGAGAAGGAAGCTTACCAAAAAGAGGCCTGGGCTAGGTGACCAGTGTAAGTTCTCTCTGTGGCTGCCCTTGATTTTAACGTCAAAAATGCACGTAGGAGGAAGGTCTGTGTCTACTAGCTTCTAAGTCAGAATTGCTACTGGAAGTTACCGTGCATGATAGAACCTGAATGCATGAGACTTACTACTCATCATTGCATATTTCATCATGAAGTTTAGCTCATGATGCACTGATCTTCACCTCTAAGTTTAAAATTCATAAAGGTATATCATATGTCTTATGCAGGATATTAAATATCCTCAGGTTTCAAAGAAAAATGATTATGAAGCCTTAAATACAAATACTTAAGTAGATTCTAAGATATATAGAAGGTGCCAAAAATGTATTCACATTTGAAGAAAGGAAAAAAACTATTAAAATTTTAATATTCAATATATACCAATAACAAAAGATGAATACAAGTCATGTTTGACTTCTGCAATTACAAGAGGTGCTCAACGTGGTTACCATCAGTATTTATGTAATACAAAAATAACATTTCTTTAAATTTGTATATATATATATATTTGGCACCACCAGTATATATACATACCTACATACAGAGAGGGAGAGAGGGAAAGAGAGAGAGAGAGAGAACTAAGGGTGTAGAAAACCCACAAATGTGTTCGATTCCCAGCCAGGGAGCTACCCACATACCAAAAAGCAAAAACAAACAAACAAACAAACAAAAAAACAGAAAACCTACAAATGTGAAGATGAGAAGGAAAGCTGATAGTATTTACTGAATATTTTCTATGTGCTCAGCACTGTTGTGACCTGTACTTATATTATTTCATTTAACAAATATAATGATAAACCTAAGGCTATACTTGGGATCCTATTCCTGGAACTTCTGTGTAAGACCATGTTTCATTAAGTGGCTTTTGATATTATTATAACTAATCTATTTAGCTAGAGTCATAGATTTGGCCTTTAATACCAAATTATTTCCATTGCAAATTGTGATGAGGAAACAATCTAGCACATACATTATAAGCACTTCAGAAAATTCACTGATGTCACCTTCTGATGTGGTATAATTCTTCTAAGTTCACATTCTTTATAAGCTATTGCCCCTAGGAACACTTGTACTCCCTCTGCACCCTGCCCTCACCAAAAAAATATCCCCCCCCGCAAAAGTGAGAGGGTAGAACAAGTCAATTATCTGGTGCGTGGCTTTTCCTTTTCCCTTCTTTCAAGCCAGACTCAATGAACTAACAGGTAGCATAGGGATGTGGGAAAGATGGTAAATTTAGGAGGTTAGAAACCAGAAGAATTCTTGTAAAATTCACAAGATAAGTTTAATTTAGAATAAATGATAAAAAGACCAATCTGAAGACAAAAGGATAGGGAAATATTTGCAATAGTAACTTCTAATCTTATGGGCTTCTTCGTCTTGGATTTAAATGTCATTAATCAAATGATAGAGCCTGAGGGATATTAGACCAGAAGTACCTAAATAAGTACAAGGAAAAGAGATGTGTTTGGGCACAGAGGGTGGAAGGCTGGTTAAGGGGAGAGGTGGAGTCATGAAAAGTCAGAGCAATAACTGTCTGATTGGGTTGAAAGCAGTGTGTACATTCAGGATACTGAAAAAGATAAGGCAACTTCTTAGGGCAAAAGTGGAATAAGATTGCAGAACCAAAAATCATAAGTGACCTACATATAAGGATCGTTAATACCATTTCAAAGGGCTACCATCAGTACTTTACAGAGGAAATGCTTTAAAAAGAGCTCTTCTCTATAGTTATCCTATAATTAAGTACTACAAAAGAAATAGATTAGTCTGTGGTCTTCACTTTTTGCCTAGTTAAAGCTAGTAAATTACAAAGTCTTGTGGTTTTGCCAATATACTAGATGCTCAATAAATACATGTGACATCTAGGTTATCACAAAGGTTTCATAATACAGTAAAATTATTTTAACATAGCTTAAAGGGCTTCTTTATTTCAGGTGGGTAGAAAATACCATGAAAAATCATTTGAATTGGAAAAAGAGTGCAAAGTTTATTCCAATTAGGGAGACATTAAATATCAGCAGAGAACTCGAAGATCTCAGAAGTCAGCCTTGCTCTGCTTGACACTACCTTTATAAAGAGTGCTCTGCATATTCTTAGAGACAGAAAGGAAAGATTATCTGTCATGTAGGGTACAAATCATGCTTACTCTTAATAGTAAATCAGTAGAAATTACTGCCTAGAAGAAGATATTATTCATTGTAAACAAGATATCATTTGCAGGTGAGAACATATTTATCTTATTAATATATATATATATAGTACAAGTGTAATTCACCTTACCGAAGTGTTTATGTTCAGCCATAGGCAAAATGGGGAGCTTCATAGCTCCCTCTTTTTGTCTGAACCATATTTCACACCTTCTTCACTCCTCAGGCCACCAAACGCACCTGTCCTCTCTTCTGACCAACTCTGAGTTTGCATTTCCACATCCAGGTCTACCTTCAAGTCTAATGCTCTGGTCCATTTGTATTTAAACACGTAACTCTGAATTCCATCTGTTCACATGCCAACCCACTGAAGTTTATGTCTTCTGCCTCCCTGGGGTAGGAAGGAAATCCCAGGTTATGATGACTAGATCCAGGCTAAGCTGTTAAAACCTAATAATGAAAGGTAGTTCCACTCTTAATATTTTGATCAGGGGATAATTCCTTAACTGAAAGGTGGAATTACAGTGATCTCTGACAAACTAGTGCAAGAAACATTTTATTGCAGAGCTCTATAACAGAATATAATCTTTCTCAAAGAAGGTACCCAAAAAGCTGGGGCTGCATCTAAAGGGATACACATTAAAGAAAGATAGTAATAAGGGCACCAATAGTTGTGTTTCAAATGTAAAGTTGTATTTTACAAACATTTCAAAGGTAAACTGAGTGGTCAATAGCATTATAACTATGTTCAGCCTGAAATCGGGGCTTTCTTTTTATGTCTGTACTTGCAAACTTACTAATACATTAGTCCAAATCCTTTCTGCAATTTCTTCACAGACACATACCACCCCTCCCCCCAAATTGTTGATATATAATATACATAAAATATATGACAGAAGTAGAGAATCTACAGTAATTCCATTCCGTCATAGGTCCCAGCAACTTTGATTATTAATTTTCCTTCCTTCTTTCATTCTTTTATGCATTCAATTGACATTGAGATCTCATTATATGTCTAACACTGAGCTTCAAACTGAATTTGGAGATTTTATTTTTTCTAGAACTATTTTAAAGGCCAAAGTTCTATTAAGGAATAAATGTATACAGGTGGTCATATGGGAGATGAGCTAGTAAATGAAAACAACAATAAGAAGGAATTTTTAGAGTATTATAAGAATATGTATATTTTAAAAATATAAATAGGATAGAGCGAGGAAATATTGAAAAAGGAAAAGAACGACATCTATTTTCTAAGGTAATATCTGGGTTGGAGTTATTATTATAATCCAAGTACAAATTTTGGGGAGGATAGATTTTACTAAGATTGATTATAGAATTTCTAAATAGTCCAACAATACAAACATTTTTAGGAGTGATTTAATGACATTTTGCTCATGCTGGTGGTCCCGGGGACCTCCTTTATAATTTGTATCACATGAGGCTTTCTGTTCAATACCACAGCATATGTGCTATCTATGTTTTAAATACATATACAAAAATATTATCTCTTTTGGCTTTAGAGAAAGAGAGCTTGAAGGTAAGTAATAGGATAGTCAGGGTAAATAGGCAGTCAGTCAGATGAGGAACGTGAATGCTAAAGAGAAGAAAATAAAAAGTGATTTCTCAAGTGTAAGTTAAGTCCAAGTTGAAACTGAGGCAAGAAGACCAATAGAATTTATATGCAATAAGTGACCAGTGGTCATCATAACAATTCTTCTGGAATGGAGTCCTGCTAATTTCTCCCCTAAGGCTCATGCCAACTGTGGTGGCTTCTGGAATGTTCTTTGAAATGATATGCGTGTATGCACAAGCAACTGCATTGTGCAGGAGAAAGTTTTTCTTATGTCTTTAAAAAAACCAAAACAACTTTTGGTTAGTCGTGATTGTTACTTGGGAGGAGGACTGCTTACACTTTTCATTGTTCTTGCTATGTATGTTTCAACAAATGTACTGGATATGAATAGATTTGTCTGTGCAGGGAAGGATTGGGCACGTTCCCCCCAAATAAAACTGCAAACCACCCTATCTCTGACTCAGAAAAATGTGCTTCCTGAGAGGAAAATCTATCTCATTACAGATTTTGTAAATGCCTGAAAATAACAACAAACATATGAATTTAAATGCTCTCCTTCTGCTTGCTCACTCAGAAGTCTCTTCCAGAACCAAGAGAGAAACAGTAAATGAATATTTAACCAAACCGTTCTGAGCAGATGTTTCTCTTACATCCAGAGGCTTAGCCCAGTGTTGCCATTTTGCTGACCTCACTCTTACTACCTGGCAAGTTATGGTAAGTCAAATCCATTTGACTAGAACCTTATTTTCTGTCTTTCCCCACTTCCTTTTTTCTTGAGCATTAAGCAATCAGTTTTAGTCATGCAAGATTCAGCTCCAATGTTACCTGCTGTGTGAAGCCTTCTTTGACACTTCCCTCCCTGATTGAAATCCATTTCTCACTACTCAGAATTCCCATTATGATTTGATTCTACTTCTCTTCTTCCTATCCCTGACACCTTCCCACCCCCAGCAGCTGGAGGACAGAGAGGATCCATTATTCTATTATTGTATCCCAGAACACCTAGAAAAGGAAGAAAGAGGTTGAAGAAGGGACTGAGAGAAGCAAAAAAGGCTAAGAAGCAAATATCAGTAATAGCTAAGATATACTGAGTGTTCATATATGCCAAAATATTGTATTAAGTATTTTGCACATTTACCTCATTTAATTAAACAATTGCTAGCTAGTACCATGCAATACATATAAGGGCTGTCCAGAAAGTATCCAACCATAAATGCATCTATTTTTCATATTACATGGCTGGATACTTTCTGGATAGCTCTCGTATATACAGATGTCTATATAAATATAGACATAAACCATACATAAGAGGTCTGACAATTAAGTTTGTGAAGTCATCCTAGAAAAAGTGCTACATATCTCAATTCTGAGTATCACTATGGTCACCTTTGAAGTACTCCCCTTGGAAGCTATGCACTGATGCCAGCACCTAGTCCACCCTTGAAAGCAATTTTGGAACTCTTTTCCTGGAATGGCCATCAGAGCTGTCATCATATGACCCTTGATGTCCTGAATGTCATCAAAATGTCTTCCTTTCAATATTTTCTTTATCTTTGGGTAAAGAAAAAAGTCATTGGGGGCCAGATCAGGTGAGTTGGGAGGATGTTTCAATACAGTTATTTGTGTACTGGCTAAAACTTCCCTCACAGACAGTGCCGTGTGAGCTGGTGCATTGTGGCAATGGAAGAGCCATGAGTTCTTGGCAAAATGTTAAGGTTGTTTTGTCTAACTTTTTCACGCAGTCTTTTCAGCACTTCCAAATAGTAAACTTAGTTTACTATTTGACCAATTGGTATAAATTCATAATGAACAATCCCTCTGATATCATAAAAGATTAGCTACATTGTTTTAACTCTTGATTTGGACTGATGGAACATTTTTGGTCCTGGAGTATTGACTGGCTTCCATTGTGCACTTTGACACTTTGTTTCAGGGTCGTATTGGTACACACATGTTTCATCTCCAGTGATAACATGGCCCATAACATCATCTTTCTGCTCCGAAAGGTCTTGGCAAACTTCGATTCTCCTTTGCTTTTGTTCATCATTGAGCTCCTTTGGGAACCATTTTTGCACACACCTTCCTCATGCCAATATTTTCAGTCAAGATTTTCCCATTTCTCTATTGATGTTTACTTGGTTTGCTATGCTTCTCACAGTCAGCCGATGACTTTGACGCACAATTCGATGAGTTTTTGCAATGTCTTCATCAATTCTGTTTGTTACTGGCTGCTCTGACTTCTCTTCATCAATGATGCTTTCTCTCCCCTCAGAAATACGTTTAATGCATTTGTACACTGCCATTTTCCTTCATGGCATTATCCCCATAAACTTGGACCAACTTGTTCCTGATTTCACTTCCACTCTTGCCAAGTTTAAAAAGAAATTTAATGTTTGTTTGTTGCCCTCATTCAAGCTCTGGCATTCTCACAACAGCACACTAAAATGTGCAACAACAATAATGAATGGCACTCAGCAAGTCACCACCACAAGTTGAGACACAGATATGCCAAGGTTATTAAACCTTACCAAGATGTTTGTACAGTGCTGCCAACATACGCACATGGTGGCAAGTTTGAGAACTTCGTTGTCAGAACTTATAGATCAAACTCACATTAATTCTCATATGTAACCTAGGATTGAATCATCCAGTTATCTGGCAGAATACAGGAAATCTGAACCCTGAAGTCCACAGGTTCCAGGTTTGGGGATAGTTATGCCTACCATGTGACAAAACCTAGTGTAGAAATTCAGTAAATCTTTTGGGATTTCCCTAATGTTGGACTAGGGCACAAAGAATTTCAATTCAGACAACGGCATTCTACATATCGAATTTGAAACCATAAAACCCAAGATCATCTTTTAACTGAAAGTCAATTTTTGGGGGAAATTATTGTTGGTAGAGAGATATTAAGTTATAATTATCACTATTTTGGAAGAATCCTTGGGGAACTTAAAAATTAACAAAAGTAATTCTTATGAATGGATGTTTGCCAAAAAGAAACAAATTGTTCCAATTATTTCACAAGCATGAAAAGTGCTCTGGCAGCAAAATGAAATGTTTTATTGGCTTTTCACTCATTCAACAACTAATATCCCTTTTTTTACCTAATGTCACACACATCCAATGGAGCTATGTAGAAATACTGTTTGATTCACATGCATGTAAGAAAACAAGTTCCTTGGATTCAGTCACAAAGGATTTACCATATTTTGTTGTGTATAATGCACCCATTTTTGCCCAAATTTGTGAGGGAAAAATAAGGATATGCATTACACATGGGTAGTGCTAATTCCGTATCTATATAAATGTTTTTAATTCTTTTATTTATGCTTATGAGTTAAAACGGTAACTCTAGAAATCAATAACAATAGTCATATGCAAAATAATACCCTGGGATATGATAATCATTTTTTATTGTTCAATTTATTAGGGTGACATTGGTTAGTAAAAACTGCATACAAAGTTTCCAGGTGTACAATTTTACAATACATCATCTATGTGTTGCATTATGTACTCACCACCCAGAGTCAGCTCTCCTTCCATCACCATATGTTTGACTCCCCCTCCCTCATCATTCACCCCCTCCCCACTTACCTTCATGTAACCACTAAACTATTGACTGTGACCATGAGTTTTCTACTTTGTTGCTTTCAATTTTATATTCCATATATGTTACGTTAAAAAATAAATGCTAAAATTCCTTTATAATACAAAACAAATACCTAAATATAAACAGATAAGAACTTGAATTAAAAAATTAAAACAAAAGATTTTTTACCTGAAAGTTTGGGCTAGAACATGGGTGCGCATGATACATGGGAGTGCATTATACATGGCAACATACAGTACATCTCTAGGATACAGCTCAGGAGGAAATGAGGCAACACTTGCTTGCAGTATCGGCAAGGTTTTTTTGCAATCCCAATAAAAATTCATTTGAGTCACTGGCAATCTTTTAATTTCCCTATCTATACACAATAGAACATATTATATTTCGTATTTTCACTCTGACTCTCCAAATATCCACTGTTACCTCCTTATGTCATATATACTAACGTCATGCCTATAAAAGTTCTAATAAAATTCTTGCCACCTATTACCTATTCTAAGATCAGCCTCATTCCTTAGATACACTTTCTAGGCTATATATACTTACTTACAATTTGGCCTCTGAAGCACCTCATAGGCATGAAGTTCGACCACTAGCTCATAGGTACAAATGTTATGTCCTCTTGCTTGACTAAAACTCTAAATGCAGACAAGCCTTAAGAAATAAGAAGGTAATGCTAGAAATATATTGACACATAGTTGTAATAGCACATGAGACTCTCATTTACTTGTAAAAAACTAATTTTTGTTTGTCTTATTTTTATGGGTGTACATATTTACATTATACACACACACACATGTGATATATACATACATGACATATGCATGCACATGTACATATACCTAATGCATACCTATGGTTATATGTGTGTGTATATGTATATCTTTTTTAACTTAAAAAATTGAATCCAGCTAATAGATATCTAGAAATTGCTAAAGAAGAAAGAAATAGTTTAACTAATTACAACACTTGGTTTTAGAAAAATGACTTCCATAAGAAAGAAATATTTTAAATTTTCAACTGGAAAGATGCCACCACTCTACAATAATATTTTTAGGTGTTATATATTATTTGGAGGGAAAGAGATCTGTGCTTGAATTCACCGTGGCAACCTGTCTTCCAATGTGTGTATAATAATTCAAGAAATGGAGGATATCAAATAAGTTCAAGGACTAGGGGATTGGGTTGACAGCTGTCATTTCCAGTTGTTTCAGCCAAAACCCCTTTTAAATCCCCAGCATGGCTTAGCTTTTCCAAGTTCTAGTTTTTAATTTGTAAAGCGGGATTTAAAGTGTTTAACCTCTTTAGAGCATATTTAACAATTTCCAATGACATTAGATCACAATAATTAGTATTTGTAGAGAGATTTGGGATTCTGGATGAAAGCAGTTAGAAAAGTGCAGAATAGTTGCGTTTTTATATATCTGGAGACAACCTTAAACAAAACAAAAATAGAGCAATGCAATAATCTACAAGGACTCAAAGAAACATAGGTATATTAAGCCCTCACTTTAATAACAACAATAATACTTTTTCTCTGGTTTTCAAGCAGAGTTTACATTAACAGATATAAAGAAAAATGTCAAATATATTAAGTCAACATTTTTGTGGATGAATACACGTGGGCTTTTTTCTTTCCTGAAGGATGGGATTAGGCTGAGCAGCGGTAGCTGTCGGAAGCGCCAACTCCCTGCCTCTCAGAATGGGTACTTGTAATTAAAAGCTTAGCTCACCTTATCCTTCCAGTTTCCCAGGGAAAAGTCAAAGCTCGTGTTTAATTGCATATATATGTGTGCCTGTTTCTAAAACTAAAGCTTTAAGGAGCGTCAATGCTTAGGAGGTGAGAAGGCTAAGTACAGACAGATATTTGACCCAGAATCAAGAACAAAGGAAAACAGAAAAGGGGATGATGAGACAACAGAAATGTGGTGCTTCATTTCCTTTTGGTTTATTACCAGCTAGAATCAATAGTTTTTACTCTTTGGCATTTCTATTTAGAAAAGCAGCAAAAACAAACCAACCCAAGAATGCTGTATTTGCCTGATTTGCCATAAGCATTTTAAAATATGTTTTGGGTCCGAGTATTGAATCAGAGTTCTCTCAGAACTGGAATTAGAATGTGGCAGAATCATTCTGCTGAGGGGAAGCAGAGTAAGTGCACCATGGAGCCTATCTGTGGCATGGAAGTGAGGCTGGGTGGATGATTCAGAGGCCAAGACTGATCAACCTATAGAGAGAGCAGGATGCCAATCTCAAGAACTGGGCCAGAGGTCTGAGTGTCTTTCTAAGCAGGAAAAGGACAGCTAGAAGAGTGACTAGGCAGTGGATAACAGGTAGGGGGCTACAGTAGCAATGATCATCATGGGGGCACTGGAGATTAAATAGAGGAAATCCAGTCTTTGAGAACCTTTAATACTCATTGGAAAATAAGGACTCTTTTGACTGGATACAAAGGCCATATCATGATCATCAGCAGCAAAATGCATTCAGTGAGGACCCCGGACCTGGGCTAAAAAGCAATGCCTGAGGATGATAGCGCAAAAAAGGGACTTATCTAGATCAGGCCTGGGCAGACATTTTCAGGCCAAGGGATACTTCTAATTTTCTCCAAGAGTCGTGGTCCGCTAGCTTTGTATTTTATTATTCAGGCAGTCATCCCAAAATTGCTTGGTGTTCCACTGGTGGATCACAATCAACAATTTGCCCAGCTCTGATCTAGACTCACAGTGTCTGACACAAGTAGGTTTTTAGTTGCTACTGCTTGATAAGAATGAATGAATACTTCTTGTACAAATTGAGAAATTTAGTCCTGATTGGGGGAAATGACCTGTCAAAGATGAAGTGTTAGATAGCACATCATCACAGCTAAAACTCAGCTCTCTCCCAAGGCTGTAACACTTGTCACTATCTCTGTGACCAGTGGTGAGAGTCGAGTTCACCCTGGTGCTGACATCAGTGGAAGGCAACAAGCTTGGACAGGCTTTTATGAACTGACACTGAAAGTGAGCTAAAGACAAAACAGTCATCCTTTGTACAAGTACCCAAATGACTGTAAAATTGCTCTGGTCATGATTGTAGTTAGGGCAATGGGTTTTTCTGTGCAGTATTTTTGGAAAACATGCTATTCAAGAGCCTAAATTATTGAAAAAACACAAGAGTTTAAGAAACATTAGTAACCGGGGTCACTAAGGTGGGATGTGCCTGTAGAGACCAGAGCTATAGAGCACTAATTCTATACCAGAATAAGTGATTAGCCCAAATTGGCTTCTCAAGTTGGATATTTTAATTTCCTATTTGGCCTTTCAGAGTTTATACGATCCTTAGAGGTCTGGCCTGATTGACCTCTGACAAAATTGCTGAAGTAAGTAACCTATTTCCCCTCTCAGGGTCTCAACCCTCATTCAGACATCCATCTTTCGTAGGTCCCTGCTCAGACTGTAGAAACTAATTAGGCGAAGGTATTTGCTGATAAGACGGAAGTATTACTTTTTACCTGGGCCTGCTCTTCCTCCCTTCCTCCCTTTCTTCCTTCTCTTCTTCCTTCCCTTCCTTCCTAGGAGTGTGTGCTTAACATGTCACAGTCTTTTAATAGGTAAAGAAATAAATCTGCAACTGATGAAATTCAGTGATAGAATGCATGAACACACAAAATAATGAGGAGCAGTAACAGTCCTTTTATTTCCCCTCAAATCACACAAAAAAAGATGAAACTCTACTTTAGCTTACTTCTAAAACTGTGGAGCACTAAAAAGGAACCCACTCTCTAAGCTCCAAATGAATAACTGGTTTCTTTTTTGAGGGGTGGATACAAACTTTATTTGACTTAAAAATAGGGAAATTGAGGAAAGCTGCTCTACTAAATGACCAGAAGAGCTGCTGCATTCCCTCCTTCACAGCACCACAATTAAGACTGCAAAACATCTTGTTAAGATGCCCTAAAACCAAAAGCCTCACCTGTGTAACTTTCACGTGGCTTTGCAGAAAGCCATCTGTTTTAACACCAACTCTCATTTTAGGTTCAGCATCAAATCCCACTTTTCTATCTCCTTTCAGAAGCTCCTTCTTCAGAAAAGCATCTTTGTTATTCTGTTTTCTCTCATCCTCTGCTAAGGGCTAGGAGATCTTGTCTGTGAGTAGTTTGCTCAGCTCTCTCTAGTACATTCCCTGCTGCACAAGGACATGCTATCCCTCTACTTCCAGGGAACATAAGACCACAGGTTTATTGATTTAGAGTTGTTGAGCAAATGTCTCCTAGCAACTATTTAAGACACAGAGAGAAAGAATTTCTCAAGTTACGGAATCCCTTGGAACACAAAATAATATAGAACTTAAATTTTTCTTTCAGCAAATAAAACAGAAACAACATCAAACATTAGAAGAGGTTGAAGGACACAGAAAACAATAGAGACGGAAGGTTTTACCCACCTAAGTTCTGTGTGAGTTTGTCTCGTTTTGTTGTATGTGTGTTATGATGGCTATATTACATACAATAGAAACATGGTTCTTCTTTTGATATATGTATAGAACCAGGGCACTGATTGCTAGGTGAGGTCAGGGAAGAAACTATCAACTGTTGGGGAAGGGGTCTGAATTTAGTTAATAATATGAAGGCTGTCCAGAAAAATATCCAGCCATAAATGCCTTTATTTTTCTTATTACACAGCTGGATACTTTCCAGACAGCCCTCGTACGTGTTGGCCTCTCCTCTATTTTTTAGACAGTCTAGGTGTATAGGGGTGTAGTGTTGGGTGCTAATTCCTAAGATAAAGACTCAAGAGAGAACACATTGTTTTTGAGGAAATCAGCAGTAAACCAAGAAAGCAAGATAGGGTTTTTCAGGTAAGATTATCATTTGTGGTCCATGTATGGACTCTAGAAAAATCCGGGACTTTTATTATTTAATATAGAAACTTTTTACCATGCACGTGTAGTTGAATCAGTAAGAGAATCCATGATTTTCCTTTGATTCTCAAATGTCTATGAATAGCACAACAACCAGAAGACATGTGCACTTGGTTGATTTTCCTTTAATAGTGTGTTGCTTGCATACTCCGAACTTGTCTCAGCTAAGGTATGGGTATTAAGTGAAGAGTTATTTGTTCAGGCTATGACCAGGGTAATAAAAGAGAAATCAAGTCTCATGGGCATTTTTGAAATGGCAGCATTATTAGTCAGGAAATCCTGAAGAAGTTGGTTCTTAGGAGTCAAGTGGCATTGCAAGGTCAGCTCCTCCTTCTCAGTAATAAAGTAATCTCAGTGACACTGGACTTAGAGGTTTGAATATTACTTTTACCCCCAAAGGCTTTGTTGTTGTTGCTGCTGTTGTTGTCTCTAATAGGACTATGAGGATTTCTGTACATAATGACATTCAATGAACTAGATGCAAATGATATGCAAATAAAGGCCAAGGTGCCATCAGCTATTGTCTTTCAGCAGAGATTGCAGAGTTTTCAGTAGTAGATCTGAACTGTAAATGTACTAGCCATCATCCTACCTCCATAAAAAGATGCTAAGGAAAGGCGAACTGCAAGCAGCACTCATTGGACCATCAAGGAAGCACTTGTGCTAGCTGGCCTCAGTTCACTCAACTATATAGCACAGGTGCCCTGCCTGCCTCACAGGACAAGGGCCAAGTGATTTAATGAATGGGAAAGCATTTTAAAAACACTAAAGAGAGTTTCATTATTACCATGTATATACGAGAACTCACCCTGGAAAAAGTACTATATACTGCTGAATGTCACTATGGTCACCTTCAAAGTACTCCCCTTGGGAAGCTACGCAACAATTCCAGCACCCAGTCCACCCTTCAAAGCGATTTTGGAACTCTTTCTGGAATGACCATCAGAGCTGTCATTGTATCCAAAATCTGACAATTAAGTTCGTGAACTTGCCACCCTGTGCTTAAGTGGGCAGGAGCGTACAACTCGGTGAGGTGTCTTAAGTTTGTACAGTGCTGCCAACATAAGTGCACAGTAGCAAGTTCGCAAACGTAATTGTCAGGTTTTGGGCATGCCTCCAAGGGGAGTACTTCAAAGGTGACTGTACTGATATTCAGCAATGAGGCATGTAGCACTTTTACTAGGGTGAGTTTGTGAACTTAGTTGTCAGACCTCATCTCACCTCCTGGATCTGTTAAGCATTCTCCTAGTGAAAAAAAAATGGCGCAAACATCAGGCAGTCTCACAAAATGAATTGTAATTCTAAATATATCCCGTCTTTGATCCAACAATATAGCTAAAAAAAATCTGAACTTATAATATCAAATAAAAATCAGATTATTATTAAAATTTTATTTTTAAAAAGATCCATGCATGTTGTTTACAAAATGTAAAACTTGAGATAATCAGAATGCTCATTAATAAGAAAGTGATCAAACAAATAATATTAACATACAATAGGATTCTATGCAGCCAAAAAAAATTATTATGTAGGTCTATCTTTGTTGAAAAGACCTTTCTCCATAACATATGTATTAAAAAGGAGAGAGTAAAATATGTCATATCATATAATGCAGTTTTCTTCTATATTAAAAAAAATATTAAAACTATACATAATCCAAAATGTTAAGAGTGGATGTCTCCAGAAAAGGGTCTTATATGAGATTATTTTATTTTTTGTTTTTCTGTACCTAATTCATGCTGGCATAATAAGTGTATGGATTCCTTTGATGACCAGAAAAAATCGAATAAAACTATTTTTATTTTGAATGGAAAAGCGTAGCTCTTGAGAAGTTTTAGCTCCTAAAGGCCCAAACAGGTAGGCCCAAAACAGCTCCCACCAGCCACCATCAGGATTCAACTGTGACAGAAAAGAAATAAACTTTGTAACTATGTATGGTAATGTGTATTAACCAGACTTACTGTTGTGATAATTTTGCAATATCTACAAATACCAAAACATTATGTTGTACGTTGGAAATTGATATAAGGTTATTTCAATTATACTTCAATGTAAAAAAATGACTTAACCATAAAGAAGCAAAGTGGTGTAGAGACACATGCCACCTTCTTCACAGCTGACATCAGGGTGCCTACCATTACCATTAAATCATCTCCCACAATCCACCAAATTTCCAAAAGCCAAGTCAACATTTTTCTTTCTTTCATTCCTCTTCTTTCTCCCTGCTCTGCCTACTTTCTTTTCCTGATTCCAGGCAAATTCTCTTTATACCTTTACATCAAAGGAAAGAAAGATTGTTTGCTGAAAAGATTGGAGAGCCATGTATTAGCAAGTTTCTCTTACTTGTAGACCTGAATTTCAATTCCTACAATATCAATTTAGAGGGTGAGGCAGAGACAAAGAAGTTACATGTTTTGAGCTCTGAATATGTGCCCATTTTATTAATGTAAATTATTTTTAAATTATTATTTACTTAAGTTCAAAATTATCCTAAGAAGTAGTTCTTTTCTCCCTCCCTCCCTCTCTCTCTCTCTCTCTCTCTCTCTCAAGATTCTAAAACCAATGCACAATGCATTTGAGTAACTTGCTTAAGATCAAGGATCATACACGACATAAGCTGTTTCTGATTTTAGGTCTGTATGATTCCCAAGCCAAGGAGCTTTCATTCATTAATTCAAGAATCCTTATTAAGTATCTACTATATACCAATCACTACATTAGGTTTAGGAAATATACATCCATGGTCTTTGCCTTCAAGAACCTCACAGATTCCATAAGGATAATACTATGACACAATAATTAAGCCAGGTTCTATACAAAATTTTCTATAAAATTTTGGTAATAACAGTACTTGTCTTATTACCAGATCTTTATTTTACAAACATGCAAATTCAGAAAAAATTAGAGAATTTCTCTGTGATCGTAGATCTGGGTCCTAGGTTGGGAGGCCCTAATTAAGTGAATGCATGTAAATACATATTATTTGAATAGCTTTACACTGCATCTGCCAATTTTGTTGTGCCAATTCATTTATTAAGGCAAATATTGATAAATTTGACTTTAATATTCACTTACCTAAATTTACAATTTCATTTAAGGAAGTTGGTTTGAAATACAGGCACTTTTTAATTTTTTTTAAGAGGCAAGCTTTAATCCAAGGAATGTATTTTAATTGAGGAACTAGTATATTCAGCAATTAGAAATATATACACATTTTTCATACTGAGTCATGACAAAATGGATCATGCTCACTACCTTGCAGTATAGATTAGTTGTAATATGTCCTCAATGCAGATCTATAGCTTGGACCTCACAATGTTTATTCACAGAAAAATACTATTTATGTGTGTTTCTTAAGCAATAGAGTAAGATATAAGGAATGAATATTTGTGTCACATTTAGTTACCTTTTACCAATGGTGCTAATCTCTCTATTTTAGTCTTGTGGTGGCATTTTTGCATTTTGTACCTGCTGTTTTAACAACATTGATGAGAAGAGATGAGATTTTCAAACAAGAGAAAGACATCCATTCTCATTTCTGTATAAATGAACAACTACATATGGAAGAATAAGAAAATAAAAGCCTAGAGTCACTTACCACTTTCTCTTTTTCAAACTTTACTGTAAAGAGACAAAATATAAATGAAAATGGGGACCTGGGTAGCATCCTCCCTTCCTAAATTTGTAGCAGCCTCGTACATCTGCCTGTCATGTCGGTCAGGGGTCCCCACTGTGATATCTCTGAACTGAATATTAACAGGACTCAAAACCCCAGTCCACTTCCTTCTAAGTTGTGAATACATTAGCATCTCTGGCTGACTGAGTACCCAGCAGCAACCTCACAGCATATCCAAAGCAAAAGTTAAAACATAAAAAAAAGTACTTTTGAATGCAAAGTCTACAATGTTGCCCACAAGGATAGAATATTAGAAACTGCACCTGGAAATATTATTCACTATTTCATTTTCCCCTTCAACATGGTGCCTGTCAGAATAAAAGTTGTGGACTTCTGCTTAGACTTCTTACTACTCTCTGAGGGATCAGGAAGCCTGACACAGGAACCAGCAGAGACCTAGAAAGCACCAGAAAGAGCAGAAGAGCTGCTATAAGACACGCTCTTTACTTACGGTGCAGCTCTTAAACCCAAACTGCTAGTGTGATGTCGCTAACTGCTCAGTGTCAGTACATTGTCAAAATGCCTGGTACTGGTTAATATCATTTCAATTTGTAGTTTTCGAGTGCTATTTGAAAAATTGGATTTTTGAAATATTTATGCAGGCATTTTCTTACAACAAACTAGTTTTAATTACATGCAAGGAGTGTGCAAAGTGTAGGTTGGTGCTCACAGGCTAGGGAGCAACATCTCACAGAATGGCAGTTTAATAACCACTCTCCAATTCAGGATTTTACCAGGCTTGTGACTTTCCAAGTTCTTACCAGCTATTAGGCTGTGCAACTTTTACAAAGGCAGAAAAAAGTGGGGTCCATGCTGCAGAATAATTTATTGGAGTTGTTATGTTAGGACAGCACAAAGCCCCATAAATATTCTTCTTAATGTTTTATTTTATGTGACAGCCTTCAAGTGATATATTGTCTGACAATTTTCAACATGGTTATATAAACACATTCTTTTTTTGCTGCAGCCTAATATATGATGAAGTCTCCATACACTAATATATGGCGCCTGGGTATGATCCAATGTGTACAGTCCTGATAACAGAGATTTTCATAACTAAAAATTTTATCTTGGTGTTGTATGCTTTGTTTCCTCTTAACATCTCAAAAACAAAAAAACAAACAAAAAGTGAAAGCAAAAGAACAAAAGAAGAAAACAGTCAAAAGTACTATATGACACGTGTTTCCATTCTTCCTCAACCAACCTGAGTATCTGTGGTTTTCTTCATATGCAGAACTCATGGCATAGAATCTCTTTTCACATCTTTATCTGACCCTATACCATACCCAAAGTTTTGATAGTGCCTTTTAAATTAAATGCTTAAAATTAAATAGATGATTATTTTTTTCTTGGTAAGGCAGCCACCAAAGACACATGGGGACCCTGAAGAAAAACCCCCGATACTCACTGAGGTGAGATACTATAACACAAATAAGTATTCATTATTCTGTTTCTGAAAACTGGCCAGAATTTGATGTTCTGCACAACTTCAGTGTGAACCACACTGTGCCTTACAGCAGAGGAGTGAGGAGAGGAAGTTATCGGGAAACAAGAAAATCTAGGCTACGAGGATTAATCCTAGAGCAGATATGCTTACTCCTAGAAAGAGAGGCTGAAGTCCAAATGACTAGATCCAAAGTAACACAGGGAACCCTCCAGGTTTGGGCCAGGTGTCCACAAGGTCTGATTAAAAGGAAAAGAAACAAGGGAGGCCAAATGAGAGATTTGCTTGATACCTGGCAGTAGACAAGGGAAGTGAGCCATGCTGTCAGGGATTCCAGTGGGGTTTAAGCAGTGCAACAGCCAGTGACTAATGATGCTAGAAATAAGATCTATGAGACCCTGGAGGAAGTGATCTGCAGGAGCTAGAGGGAGGCTCAGAGTCCTGGACAACTGGTCTTGGGCTTGGGGTTTATTTCAAGGGGCCCAGAAGGGCAGTCAGCTCAGTAGAATGAAATGGAAAAGCATGGTGCATGGAGAGAGATTAGAGAAAGCAAGCTCAGTTTGTTGCTGATGCAGTCCTGGGGAGAAAAGGGACACCTGGCATCGGCTACAGACTAATTTTCTTATTCCTGCTGGTGGAGAATTAGCTTCTAATACACCACCAGGCCTGCGTCTTAATGATTCAGGAATTAGGCAAAGCTGAGCAATCTGCTGGGAGCTCTTCAGTAGCCACAGCTGGGAGTAGAGTGGCAGGAACTGACAAAGAAGTCCATACATAGCGGGGATCTATTTTATTTTAGAAAATTTAAAATAAATGGGAGAATCCTTTTAAAGGGACACATTTGATACGTTAGATGTACATAAAACTTAACAATTTCGAGGAGGAGAATCTGTGCAGAGTGATTTTTGTCAATTGCAATATATGGGAGTGGCAAAAATGTATATACATTTTAAGAGATGTTATCTATGTATTACTTTTCAAAATTGAATTGAATTACAGTAGCAATGTGTAGTATGACATTCATACAAAAAATGACATTAATCACATGAATGCTAGCTTCACCATGCAACAGGAAGAACAGTCAAAGAAATGGTGGAAGCATGGTTGTTATTTGAGGAGTGCAAGAACATTTCGAAGTGGTATTTGAAACTCAAGAATGTTGTTTGAGTTTCCCCCACTTTCTCCTGACTTAATATTTCTTGACTTCTACCTATGGGGGTCCTTAAAGGACGTGTTGTACCATAGAAAACCACCTACACTGGGTACTTCAGGGAAGAAATTGAAATGGCATGCACAGCTATACAAGTGGACACTTTGGTCAGTGTTGCTTAAGCAGTGGTTCGCTGTAATCAGAATTGTCTAGATGCTGATGGGAACCACTTAGAGCACCTCTTGTAATTGCAGAAGTCAAATGTGACTTGTATTCATCTTTTGTTAGTGGTGTATATTGAGTATTACAATTTAAATACAGTTTCTTTCTTTCTTAAAATGTGTCTACATTTTTTTTGTACCCTGTATATAAGCCACATGTCCAAGAATTATTCTGTAGGGTATACCATGCATTCAGGCTGGGCTGACCACACTTTTAAAGAAAATATGTTTCTAGGAAAAGTCTTAATGCAAGGGCTCAGTTCTGTTTTTAGTATTAGAAGAAATGCAGTATTATGACTACTTCCTCACTTATAAAATAAGAACTTGGGAGAGAGGGTGTAGAAGTGTGAATAGATAATCTTTAAGGTCCCTTCCAACTTTAACATCCCATAATTCTATGACTTATTTAATCATGCAGAACATTTGGCACTACCAGGGGCTATATCTTTAAGAAAAAGTAGACTTCCATCTGCACAAGGACTATTTGTAGAGGAAAGAAATTCTGATGCTTATTTGCTTCCTGAGTATGATTAGCCAATAGTGAGGGGCCTACGATTCCTCAGGCCCTTCACTCATGCAGACCACCCATCTGTCAGGGAGATGATAGAATTTACTGCAAAGAAGACAAACTTCTCTAATACCAAAATATATGAACTCTGCATTCATCTAGACTCGTTGAGTTAGAACCTGTTCTAGAACGGCAGAGGACAGCAGCCATGCCTGAAATGGTCACAACGCTTCCTAATCCCATCCATGTTGCTCCCGTTAACACAGCCTCATTTCCCTTTATGAAGATAAGCTCAGTTTTCCAAAGGTCTTTGAAGAAAAAAAAGCATGACTTTTCCAGCAGCAAATTTGACAAAAACTACATAGACACTGCTGATTTCCATTTATTGATTCAATTAAATATTTTTAAAGAAATTCTTGAATGTCCTGTGACTATTTTGATAATGGTTTTCATTTTGTGTTGTTCTAATTCAACAACCATTGAGTGAGCAAAATATATCTGAAGTGGAAGGAAGTAGGAATGTCTGCTCTCATGGTACTTACTGTCCACTGCAGTGGTCACTAGCCAAATGTGGCTACAGAGCACTTGAAATGTGCTTGCTCTGTATTAAGGTTCAAAAATACTAAATACACACCACATTTTAAAGATTTGGTGCAAAAAGTAGCATGTGAATACATGTCATTAATTTTTTAATGGAGATTATATATTGAATCATAACATTTGAATACGTTGGGTTAAATAAAACATGCTGTTAAAATTAATTTCCTTTTTAAACATTCCTTAATGTGGCTACAAGAACATTTTAAATTATATATGTGACACATATTAGTGGCTTGCATTATATTTTACTGGATAGCACTGGCCTATAATCTCCCTGAGATAGAACAAGTAAACCAAAGACCTATGAGACAAGGTGGCAAGTGCTGAAAGAGAGCACAAGTAAATTATTGTGGAAATTCGGGGAGAGGATAAGTCATGAAGGAAGTTCCACAACTCCCTCTCCCCAAACCTATACATCATAAGAAAAGACTGCCTAGGAAGGAGTAAAAAGAAGAACATTGGTAGCTACAAGTAAATATGATATGAAGAAGCATGTTTTAAATTATGAAGAGATACTATGTTTACGTTGTACAGAGAAAGGTCCAGTAGAAAGGTCAAAGTTAAAAATACAGAAGAGAGAAAAAACTCTGGTTAAGCAAGTCTCTAAGAAGAAAAAACAAAGCAGTAATTAAATATGCTTCAATAGCTCTACCTCTCTCAAAATGTTTACCTTTAAGAAACCATCTGTTCATTTTGACCAGGTAATGGGGTTTCTGGTCATTAAATAGGAAGGGAGAGAGGTGGAGAGAGAGCCTGACCCATGTTGAATTACTTTGTGCTTAATTTCAAATCAGCCACTTATACACATATGATAAAGACAGTTCTAGGAGGGTATTTAACTGTTAGCTAATGACATGAGACATGGGCAGCAGAGGACACGGTAGGCAGCCATGGAACGTAGGTTGTAGCACTTATTCTATTTCTCCCACACAGGTTTTATAATTAAGGTGGGCTAACACTCTTATAACTGCATGGCATTTAAGATCCATCTAGTTGTAATGTTGTTGTAGATTTAAAAATGTGTTTGGTCTTTGCCCTCTGGGTTCCTAGCATAGAGCTTCTCAAATCCTTGAAATTTCCTGAGTGATATACATGTCTGTTATTCATGAGCCCTTTGGATCATGCATGAGATTATACTTATGAGACTAACAGTGGGTTCCTAAATTGTACAAGTTGGGGCTTGGTCATCAGAAAGATGAACCAAAGGATGACAGAGTTGGAACTTTGAACCAGCCTAACTTCTGGGGGTAGGGAAGGAGGCTAGATATTGAGTTTAATCATGTGGTCTATCATTTAATCAATTATGCCTATGTAATGAAACCCCAGCATGGCGTATGGATGCTGAGGTTCAACAGAGCTTCTTGATCAGTGGACGCAGTGATGTGCTAGGAGGGTGACACACCTTGATTTCATGAGGAGAGAGCACTGAAGTTCTGTATATTAGACTCTCCCAAACCTACCCCTATTCGTCTCTTTATTTGGCTATTCTTGATTTGTATCTCTTATAGTAAAATTCTAAATATAAGTACAGAACTTTTCTGAGTTCTTTGTAGTGTTATGGTAAATTATTGAAACTAAGTGGGGGGTCATAGGGACCCCTGAATTTGTAGCCAGTCAGAGTGTGAGTAGGCTGGAAACTCCTAATATGTACTTGGCATCTGAAGTAAGAACAGTCCTGTTGGGGACCATAGCCTTAAACTTGTGAAGTCCGACACTAACTTTGAGTGTTTAGTGTCAGAATTGAATTGTAGTATATCAGTTGTTCTCAAAATAAACAATATGTGCTTGTATAAGGTCAGAGATAACCAATACCAAAGTGGTGGTGGTGGGGCATTCTTTCATTTAATTTATAGCACATAGGCTTGAAGAGAGATGTGATTTATATAAGATTAGCAAATCCTAAGTTAAAGGCACTATTACTGATAAATCTGGTGGTATTTTTTACCTTATGTGAATTATAAGGAAAAAATGTACCATGGCAGCCTTGTCACCTCGTTGCCCTTAGAGTCCTCAGAAAGATCACTTGTTGTTAATATAAGCATTAGAAATACATTAAGTAGATTCTGGGTCAAGCTTGTCTAATATAGCCTATCATCTGTATCTCACAGACAATTTAAGGCCTGTAATATGAAGCTGTCCTTGATACCCAATGACTACTTCCATTTCCTCTCTCATATAAAACTTGCTGAATCATATTCCAAATTAACAAGACTTCATTCTCATTCTGCCCATTGCTGTTGGGTAAAGAAAGCCAAAGAGGAAGCGGGGGAGGGGTGGGCATAGTATTAGGTTTCTGGTCTCATGCTACCTTCCCCTCGAAAGGCTCCTCTATCAAACATAGTGAGTGATGAGAGACAAAAAAAAAAAAAAAAAAGCACCGTCAGGTCTCTCTTTCACTAAAGGAGTTTAGACTTTCAACATGATGAATCCTCTTTGATAAGAGAACAAAGAGATGTGTTGTCTCTAGAGGAGGCTGCAAGTTTTCATAGTCTTCACAAGAGGCACAGCACCAACCAGCCACCTTGCCTGTCTGTCTTCTGCTTGTGGTGTCTCTTCCACATGGCTGAAATAAAACACAAAGCTGTCCAATTGGACTCAAATATTTTCTTTTCAACTACAGAGATAGACTGCTGCTTCCCTCCATTTGAAGGACTGGACTTTGCGAGAAAATAAATCACAAAGAGACAGTTCCATTAGAAACTGCTGAATAATGAGGCTGTGGAGTATGAATGGGAATCTGGCCCTTTAAATATCATCAGGAGTATCTGTGCTGTAGTCATTTAGCTATTTGCTCGAAGAAGCAAACATCAGATCTTTTGGCTACATCATGCTTTCTCTTCCTCCCTTTCTCTAAAATTTTAATTAAATATTTAATCATGAAGTGATATCAAGAGCTTGCAAAAAATTCAATCCTAGGTCAGTTAGCATTAGCTTTCCTAGTGAGAAAATGAGTCCACACACCTGCTTCTAGATCCAGCAAAAATTGCAAGTGACCCCAGTGCTTTCTAGGAAAATTGTACTGTGAAGGCTGATGTGAACTGTTCTTGGAATCCCAGTTAGTTTCACTTTAAGGTTTAATGCATCCTAAAAATGGGAATTTAGTAAATGAGTAGTCTGGGTGCCTTTCACTCAATAAGTATAGCTATTGTTTAGAAAATTGTACCCATCCTAGTTTCCCTGTTCTTCATTCAGCCTCTTTTTGTGCACAGAAACACACACCTAAATATGCGCTGATGTATTCACACATCACGGCTAGCCAAGGTCTCTCATAAACTATATTCACACTCTGTTGCTTTACCCACTAAATTTCAACACATTCCTAGCATTTGTGAAGTCACAGTACCTAGATTTCTGTTTATACCAGAAAGTCCCAATTCCTGGCCTATATACATATTATAACTTAGGAGTGTGTCAGGGAGGAACGAACTTTCCTTTACCCTTAGGGTTCTTGTGGCTGGTTTAATAATCAAATGGACATGAGACAGATTAGCAAGAGAATAAAACCAAATTTAATACATACAAGTGTATGGGAACCCCACATACATGAGTGAGTCGAGACCCCTACATGCACAAGAGGTTCAGAGATAGAAAGAGGGATTGAGGTATATAAGACAGCCTAAGCTAGGGATGAGGTAATGCACCTTGGGGGCTTCAGAGGATCATTACAGGTGATAGGAAGAGCAGATATTTAGCAAATAAATTTGCCCTGTCAGATGGGTGGGTCAAAAATCTTATCTCCCATAATCTCTTAGTATGGGCAAGGCCTCCATTTCAAGTTCCTCTAGGTAGTCAAAGGGAGGGGCAAAAGTTTCTCTTGGGCCTGAAGCTAACATTGCCTTTCACTCAAAGTAATCTGCATACCACAGAGACCCATCTTGGAGGGGCTCATTCCAAACCCCCACAATTGCACTAGTTTTTTGGGTGACATATTACATTGACTGTGACTATAAATATGTCGGAGTAGCTCATGGACTTCCAAACTCAGACTCAATTTCTACAGAGTGGCCACTGAGTGTCTATGCATGCCAGTTGGTGAGAAGTCATCTCTATGATCCCTTCAATCTCTGTATAATATTTGTGCATCTTCTTCTGGAAGCATCCATATTGTTGATTGGGAATCATTCAAATAGACATGACAACTTTTTTAGTCTTCAACTGTGCTCAGACACAAGCTCATGCACAGAGAGACATTGGCCGTTCATTAGTTTCTACGTAGACATATCTATCTCTTTTCTAGTGTGGTGGCAACAGTACATAATTTAAAGCCAAACAGACCCAATCCTTTATGTCTCACTTTATACTGAGTGATCTTGGATATGTTAATGTTGGATGCTGGATGTGCTGTATCACCATGCTTTAGTTTCTTCACTGTGAAAATGAGAATAATGATGCCTACTTTGGAAGACTGTTGTATAGAATAAATAAAAACTTACATTTAAAAGTTTAGCATAAAGGTTGGCCCACAACAAGTGCTAACTATATCCCAGACTTGTGTCCATAAAAAAGAATCAGAAGCCTAAGTCATCATCAGAATAAAGAAGAAACAATTTGAATATAAAGCCAGGTCAGAAATGTTTTCTTTCCAAAGTGGAGAACTGGTGTGCAGTTGTGTGTGAACTTTCCCTTAATCTTCAAATCTTCATTGAAGTTTTAACTGTTCCCTAGATAGCCATATTAAAAAGAACAGTGGGGAAGAAAAGGGAATAAATATACCCCTTCCTCTGCTACTACACTGTCATTTTGGTTTAAATATTATCATTTGCATATTTTTCATCTGAACTGAGAAAGGCTACCTTCACGTACCTAATCACCAGAAAGCAGCAGGCAGCAGCCTTGGAAGCTTTTATCAACATGCCAATTTTTATTTTCATTTATAATTTAAAAAGTGAGTGTGAAATGACAGAGACAGTATCATTTCAAAGGTTTTATTTTTTAACATATTAAAAAGCTCCCTCCTTCTCTCTCTCTCTCTCTCTCTCTCTCTCTCTAGGAGGAAAAACATAAAAATAAAGTAGAAAAATAAAATGAGAAATAATTAGGACCCAGAAAAGGAAAAAGTAGTAATACCATTTACCCCCCACCTCCTTCTGCATATATACAAATTATAAGAATGGCTAAGGAATGTAAGGTTAGATGAAGCAAAAAGGACACTTTAAAGGGGGGATGGTGCATAGATTTGAAGTAATAGAACAATATCAACAGTCCTAGTTCTTTAACTAAAATCATCATTGTGTAAAATGTTTGTTAAATTGGAGTGCCTATAGTCAAACTAGAAGTTAGAAAATTACATAGAAATGACTTCAATATGCCTTTGGGAGCAAAAACTTCCAAAGTGAATAATAATAATAATAATAATTTCTTTTGATATAAAATATAACAGACAATATTAATGTAAAAGTAAATTTTCAAGTAGGTGCCTCAAAATTTAATGGGATGAGATGGGAGTGTGATAACATCTGTGAGCTCCATTATCCATGAACAACCAGTAAGCAGAATGCGTATTTCTAATCACAATGTCTGTTTCTTCCAAGTCGCTCCATATATGTCCAAAGTAATAAGACAGAGTTTTCGTTTCTCCTTATTTCCTTTTTACCTTCCTCTTCACTACTCAGGAAAAAGGCGTCTTTGATAAGACAGAGTAGGAACAAGACCTTTTATTTACATAATAACTTGTCAAAGTAATGCTATGTACGTTGACCATTATTATTAAGAGAAAGGTGTCCTGGTCAACAGTTGCACTGCTCTAAGGATTAGATCTTTCAGAAATATTTAAGATGTGTAATAATAAAGACTTGATTCCCTCTTCCAGGACAATCTTAAGACCACAAACTCCTTAGGGTGTGCTTTCTTGGATGAAGCTAGCACCCATGGGCAGAATTGGGAATAAAAACAAATGACCAAGGAAAATAAAAAGTGTAAAAAGAAAGGGTGATTGGAGAAGACACTTGTCAGTGCCTTTTGTCTCAATGGAAAAATAAATAATACAAGATTTTTCAACACCTCTTGTTTTCTCTACCAAATCCAACATCACACTCGTACTTGGCATTCTTATTGGTCTTTATGTCTTAGCTTGAACCCTACTTCCTGGCTTTCATGACGTGTAGCTTTCTGGCTGCTCTTTCTTTATCTCCTGTGCATACTGTGCCTCCTACACATACACTTTAATAGTAATGTTTCTCAGGGCTTGGTCTTCGTCCTGTTTTTCTCACTCTTGGAAATTTCACAGTCCTATGGCATCAATCGCCAGATATATGCAAATGACTAAAATACATACACACACACACCAAATGTCTCCTGAGCTCCAGGCATGAATATCCAACTGCCTAATTAAGTGCTTACTCACAGGCACTTCTGAAAATCATCATGTCAAAGCTAAAATTTTCTCCCCCAACAAATTTACTTCAACTTATTACCATTCCAGTAACAGCTCAAGTCTGATATTTAGTTGTTATTCTTGACTCTCCTCACTTTGTCACCCCCTCCATCCAATCAATAACCAAATCCCATAGAATCCAGAACATCTATCTCTCAAATCTTTCCACTCCTCTCCATTCTTAATGTCACCAAAGTTATTCAGGGCAAAGTCATATTTCTCCCAGAATACTAAAATACCCTCCTAATTGATCTCCTTATCACTGAAGTTACTTTCCTTAAATCCATTTTCTAATTTGCAGTCAGAACAGTATTTCAAAATCACACAATTTTATATGGCATTCCTCTTTAGAAGTCTTCAATAGCTTTTCATTTTAGTTCAAATGTACTCCAATTTCCCCAGCCTCTACTCACACAAATCTGCCCTGCTCACTTTTACAGCCTCATCTCTAGTTTCCTTCTCACCAACCATATACTTAAGCAATAATAAATGTATTCTATATCCAAAAAAAATCACATAGGCTTTCTCTTTTTGCTTGAAATACTCTTCTCCTCTCAGCATGTAAATCTAAATGTAGCACTCAAAATGATGATGTTTATTCAATAAAGACGTACAAATGGCCAATAGGTACATTAAAAAGTACTCAACATCACTAATTATTAGAGAAATGCAAATCAAAACCACAATGAGATATTACCTCACACCTGCTAGAATGGTTATCATATAAAAGTCAAGAGATTGGTGTTGGTGAGGATGTGAAGAAAAGGGAACACCTTACTGCATTGTTGGTGGGAATGTACATGGTGCAGCCACTTTAGAAAAGACTAGGAAGGTTCTTCAAAAAAATTAAAAATAGAACTACCATATGATCCAGTAATCCCACTTCTGGGTATATATCCAAAGAAAATAAAAATAGCATCTTGAATAAAAGTCTGCACCCTCATGTTCATTGCAGCATTAAGCACAAAGCCAAGGCATGTCTTCCTGGGAAAAGAAGTGTCTGTTTAGGTCCTCTGCCCATTTTTAAATTGATTGTTTGTTTTTTTGTTGTTGTTGAGTTGTTCAAGTTCTTTATATATTTTAGATATTAGTGCCTTATCAGAGGCATCATTTGCAAATATTTTCTCCCATTTGGTTGGTTTTCTGTTTGGTTTGTTGATGTTTTTTTTTGCTGTGCAGAAGCTTTTTAGTTTGATATAGTCCCATTCATTTATTTTTGCTTTTACTTCCCTTGCCTTTGAGGTCAGGTTCATAAAGTCCTCCCTGAACCCAAGTTCTAGAAATTTAGTACCAATGTGTTCTTGTATACAGTTTATTGTTTCAGGTCTTATTTGGAGGTTTTTTTAAACCCATTTTGAGTTAATTTTGGTATACAGTGATAGTTTGCAGTTCAGATTCATTCTTTTGCATATGGCTTTGTGCTTGTTCACCGTTTGTGTATCTTTTTTGAAGAAATGTGCATTCACATCCATTGCCTATTTTTTAATTGGGTGATTTGTCTTTTAGTTGTTGAGTTTCAAATGTTGGATATTTAATACTGCATTTTATACATGCATATATTTTATAAGCTCATGTATAACACATACAAAGATACATAGAGATTTCTTTCTCTTAAACTAGAAGCCAGTATCATGTTTAGGCATGAAACATTTTAATGTGCTCCCTATAAAGTTAGTACCAAGAAAAGAATACTGAGCATCACAAATATTTAACATTTTTTCAGACAAGATAAAGAAATAAGGTGTGTACTCATAGTAAATTGAAAGCAACATTGTCATTATTTAGAGATACTATATTTATGTACCTGGAAAACCACAAGAAAAAACTGAATAAGCATTAGATCAGTAAGCAAAGTTTGACAGGAGCCTGAGTGAAAAGTTAACACATAAAAACCAATAGATTTTCTTTATTATATACAAGCAATTGCCAGTATGAATATTGAAGCAAATACCTCATTCATAGAAGTATTGTGTTATCAATACCAGTGCGGTAAAATTATAATTGAAAAGCTGTTAATTAGCTTTGAGGTTCAGTTTCCTCATCAATGAAATGGGTATAATAATCCCTATTCCATCCTACTTCCGAGTTACAGCGAGGATCAAATGAGGAGGGGCTTTCTTGTCAAGGTACAGGGCTGCACAAATGTGGCTGCCACCAGCACATGGCCAACCTGGATTGGCTGTGTCTCCTACTACTCATTTTATTGGACACTCATATGCATTTAATCTTTTCAAATTCTTCAGAAGTTCCCAAATGAAGAGACTTTTTGAACTCAATTTGTCTCATCAATTAAGTATGTTGTTTCGTTCCAGGGGTCATACAGTCATTCAGAAGAATGAAAAGTAGGATTAACTGCTATGACAAGATTTAAAATAGCTGAAAATTATAGTATTTCTTAAAAAATTAAGGAAATGCAGCATAGGAACAACTTAAGTAAGAATATTGACTATTATACACATAAAAAGAAGGTGAGAATGTCTTGGAGGAAACAGCATGGTTGTGTGGTTATAAATTTTTAAGATGGGTTTAATTAGACAGCTCACATGCTCACTTCAAGCATTCATTATCTTCTAGGGTATTTTTATGTCTTCTTTAAGGCTACTACTATAAAATAGGAGGTAGCTACGCATAGATAGACATACTCAACCTTGGATCACTTGAGATAGGAATTCATGATGTACTCAGTTCTGACTATGAACCAGAATGACAAGAAGCTATTTTAAAATACCAATGATCAGGTTCCACTTCCAGATATTTAGATGGTCTAGAGGGTGACCAGGGTAGTAGTCTTTTTCAAAGCATCCTTGATGACTCTAATGTGTAGCCATGGATGGGAGCCACGTGGTTGATGGACCTAAATGGAATACATACCTACTCTACCCCTTCTCCCTTTAACTTCCTTCTTATGCCAATACTTTTTTTTGAGGAGACTATGAAATGCTAAAATTTGATATCATCTTTTAATTATTTTTTTCAAAGTATAAATTACCTAAGTCTCACACAACAGATGAGGTAAGTGAGTAATGGTGAGAATCTATTAATTCACCCATCAGCTAGGCCCTAGCAGATGTCTAATAACAGCAACAGAACCACCACCCAGCAACAGAGAAGAGTGCTGTATCTGAGTAAAATTATTTAAGCAAATTTAGAGAAACATAATAATTAACTTGCATTTGGATTTAGCTACGGGGCCATAAGTTAAAACCTCAAAATTATATGCCTAAAATAGATCTTTAATATTGGCAAGCCGTCTGGATCTTGACTTTATATATTATCCAAAAATCATTGCACTCTTAGTAGACCAAATATCCCTGTAAATGAAGGGAGTATTCATTTCTTCACATATGGTATGGCCTCAAGCGTATTGCTTATGCTGGGTACACAATAAAAAAGAGATCCATTCAGAGAACAGTTGTGTAATGGCAGATTGCTGGGAAATTAGATATTCTCTAGTCATCTCCCAACAAAATTTAGAAGAATTTCAATTTACTGTAATTACAAATCAGAACCTAAGCCAACACACACACACACACACACACACACACACACATGCACACATACCTCTCTTTTTGGTGCTCCACAGTACCAAACCAATCCAAAATGTGAAGTTTACCTTAGAAAATAATATTCCGTAAGTGTTTTAAAGAATTTGTTAAAACACTTACTAAAAGAATTAGATTCTCCTACAAAAAGGTAAATTCTTAGGAGAATCTAACTCTTTCTATCCTGTTTTATTCAGTGGCTAGAGCTTGATAATCTTTCAGGATAGAGACTTAGAGGATTTAGTCACAAACCTACACTAATTTTGCATTATAATGAGACATACTTTACCTCTGCCAGCACAGCCTTGCCTGACAGGACACCTAAGAGTCAGAACATCTACCTCTAATTTGCCTTAGCAACAGACGCAGCCCTGCTAGGAATCAAAGTGGCGTTCCATAGCAAGCCATCTCAGAACTTACTGTCATTCTAGGGTCCATGAGTACAGGTATCCAGTGGAGCTAGGAAAGCTCAGGGGATCCATATTATCTAGAGCTGTTCCTTAGAACCTACTCTAGGTCTGAGTTACCTCTGGCCCAGGGATACCCTCCAGTGGGTATGCGTCTTTATAGCCAACCTAGGGATGCCAGGCTGAAGGGGATGACAGAATAGGATATCTCCAGGACCCGGTCCCTTATTAAATGAGACAACCATATGGTCTCACTGGAAAATTTCTCAAACCTCCTCAGTTTAGCCAGTTTGGCCCTAGAGTAGTAGCTGCCTTGAACATTGTCTGACTGAGAACCCACGGGAATCAGACTCGTGGAAAGTTGAAAATTGGGTATGATATTAGTCAGATTTCCTGTGTTATAACCAACAAAACTTGACTTTGGTACACTTTAGGGTTAAAAACAACAACAACTTTAAACCAATATGTTAAGTAGTATGCCCAAATATGACTTAGGAAAGATAGAGACCCGTGCATCCTCTAGGATCTGATTTGCAGAAATTTTCCTGGAGATCTCATTAGGGCCCTTCTATCCAAACCATTGATCTTCAGCCGTTCTATGACTTTGGTCAGTCAGATTGCTATAAATGGACACCTTTAGGCAATATGATTTTAATTTTTCCACAACCCCAACATCCAATAGGTATTATTATGTCATTTTATACTTGAGAGGGATTTACCCAGGTCACCTGACCAGTTGGTGTCAGAACAACACTCGAACCCCTTTCCCTAGATCAAATGTTATGTTCTTTAGATTCTGATATGGCTTTTATGACTTAGAAGATAACTTCTGGGAAGACACTGACGTGAATATTACATGTCTGTTTTCTTCTCCCAGGGGAGTTTGCTGTGAGGTACTGAGAATGCTAGAGTGAGGTTGAGAAGAACGAGGGGGAATACATGGCTTTCTTATGAAGCAGTGCTGGATATAAAAGACGATAGCCTTTGGGATCCTATCATCCAAGTTGAATTTTGGCCTTTTCTACTATTACCCACATGACCTTGGGCAATCTTCTTGTATCTATAATAGGGGAAGAAAAATACCTACTTACAGAATCTTAAAAGAATTAAATTCCATAATGTAAGTAAATCTTCCAGCAGAGTGAACCTAAGTGATTTTAGTAGACTAGGGAAGAAAGAGAAATAGAAAATAATAGAAACTAGTCAAGTAAGAATAGAAATGGTGGTGGTGGTGGGGGGGGACCAGATGGAAATAGAACAAACCCATCTAAGGAGTATGGAGTAGAGGGAAGATAATACACAATAGAGAGCATGAATGGGGACTTAAGGGTTTGATTATAATGCCATTGTTTGCATTGGCTTTCTAAGAAGTAGAGGACATATAACTCAGAGACCTAAAAAGCAAAAGATAGCTGATGGGTATTTGGTACTGTGATTATTCACCAAGGAGGAGATGAGATTCCATGCTATGCCAGAGATGGAAATATCACCTTAACAAGCATGGACAGCCCCCAATGGACTATAAAATTCATTTGGTGGCTGTGATAATTCAAAAGAGCCAGGTGGCACATCAGTAACAAGGAAAGACATAAATTTTAATTCATGAGGCTCATCATTGTCCTGGTCACAAAGGGACAAACCCTGCACTCTCCGGCTCAGTAATCCAATCTAATGGAAAGAGAAAGCATTTTTCCAGGGACACTCATCACTACTAGAGAACACTTTTTAAAAAATACTTCATGGGTGTGTGCATGTGTATGTGAAATTGCCGGCTAAATTCTTGAACTAGTGTGGGTGGGAGGTAATCAGTAAAGTTTTGTCTATATATAAGCTGACATTTCTCATCCTCAAGGCAATTGTTTTCTTTACTGAAACCCTGGTGGCTTTCTTACTACCTTCAGTATTGGAAGAGTGACCAGGTTCTGTGTCCTGAAGGGAAAATACTTGCTTATGTATTATGTAGACACATGAGTCTAAAATGAAAATACTTTTTTTCTTAAATAATAAACTCTAAAAAGGAATTATGTTTTTGAGAAGACACATAAAATGTGACAGGCACAATTTCGGAATTTGTGAAGTATTCTCTGCAGCAGACACAATCCACATTGTTTCAAATATAACAGATTTTCCTATGCAAAACATTGTGCACCTACAACACATACTGTGTACTGAGTGTCTAGCACATTGCCTGAATTAAACAGCTGCTCACAATTTGAGGAACGACTGAGTCCTGTCTAGTCTACTTTTTAACATGGTTTATATCTTCTCTATTCTGTCTCTCTCTCTCACACACACATATATAAATATATATTTCTATACACAAATATATAAGATATATTAATCTAAATACATACATGATATATAAATATTACATATATATATTTACTTATCTTCTTCTCTACCTCAGTGACACCCTGTTAGCACAGCCATTGCCATATCTGCCCTGTACAATTACAATGATACCTTACCACCAGCCATCACCTACCTCATCACCACCCAAACTGGCCCTCACAGTTGTCACCAGAGCTACCTTTCTCAAGCACAAAGCCACCCCTAAAAATAATATCGCTCTTGGTTTTGTCTCAGATCCATCTCCATACCCCCACCCCTTGCTCCATTTCACACACTTGGCTTTATTTTCTATTATAGCACTTGTCAACACCTGACACTATTTGCGTCTTTTTGTTTTTGTTTACCTGCTTATTGCTATCTTCATCTATACTATGTGAAGTCAGTGAAAGCAGGGACTTTGATTTATTCATTTCTGTATTATTAGTGCTTGGATCAGGGCCTGGCACTAGTAGGAGCTCAAAACATGGTTTGGTTTTGTTTTTTCCAAAAATAAATGTATCCCTATGTTAGCTAGATAGAGCCCAGTGCCTAGTACAGAACAAGAAATAAAAAAATAATTTTGTTGAATAAATAAGACATAACAATGACATACGAATATTTTAAAATGAAAAATATGTCTAAGAATTTGCAGATTTGTAAAGAAGTCAGAGCTAGTCTTTGACTAAAGGTTAAATCTCTCCCTATCTGTATTCTCTTTCCTCCTCTCATTTAATCTTGTGTTTCTGCAGTTAACAACCAAATAAAGTCTCTGAATTCTCAGGTTGAGCAAGACACAGTAGAGCTGAATTGGGGAGGGCATAGAGCCTGTTCTGCCCTCCCCAATTCAGCCCATTTGAGTCACAGCATGCTTTTACTCTACACCCACTTAAAAACTGGCATGAACCAGAAATTAATAAATTGACAGTATTCTGCTTACATGTGCAATCAATTAACACTCTGCCTACTCATTCATTTTTTCTGGGCTTCTTCCAAAAGTTCTAAATCTAACAGACAGTGGGGGAACAACTGTGAGACTATTAGCCAAACAATTTAAATGAGAATGAAAAAGCTTCCAAAAACAGAAGCAAAATATTCACAAGATCTTCCCCCCTTCAACCATTATATGCATATTTTCAGAATATACTTCATAAAAAAAATTCTAAAGAATTTTGTTGAAAATCCTTTAAGAATCCATTTTTCTAAAGCCAAGAATCATAGCAGTTACTTTAAATCTATGCTATTTGAAACAGATATTTTCCTTAAAAAAAATAAAGATCTTCTAGGATCAACTAAAGATATTTCTCATCTTTATTACTACCATAACCCTTCTGTTCACAATTTTATGGTTATCCAACAATTTTACTTTTTTTTGAAATGTATGAAAAAAATGAGGACAGTGGATTTCTTATGAAAAAATGTTAAGTGATGCAATAGCTCTAAAAGAATTGACCACTCACTTATTCAGTAAATATTTATTGAGTGTCTATCATGTGTCAAGCACTATACCAGGGGCTGTGGATATAACAATGAACAAAAGAGATATGCCTCAAGGAGCCTACATTCTAGTTCCATAGGAGGAGATGGACACAAAATATGGTTTAAAAAGTTGAACATGTAGTTTGTTAAATGGAAATGTTATGGAGTTAAGTAAAGCAAGGAAAGGAAATGGGGTGGGTTGAATGAGGTAGTGGGGCCATTTTACATAAAGTGGCCAGGAAGACCTTGCTAAGAAGGTGTTATGTAAGTGAAGACATCACGGAGGTAAAAGGAGGAAACCACATGGATATCTGAAGAGCCTCAGATACCATCCACCATCTTTGATTTTGTAGGTCCAGTGAAGAAGCACGTCTGTGCATGCTGAGCTCCTTATGAGCATGACAGTGTTATTTTGACTGAATGGCAAAATGATCTATATCTGAAGAGCAGGTTGTAGTTTGAAAGTTCACCTTCTCTTCTCACATTTGTACTTCTCCTTTTTTGTTTCTGGATAATTTACCCTTCCTCATTTTATCTCTAGTACTCCTTATTTTTTTATAATGAGGAAATTTAGAATTTTGTATAGATCTATTATGGGATTGGTTCTACTGTGCAATAATGAAGGGGTTTGTTCCATAATTATTAGAAAAAAACATGTTTTTAGTACAATTCAATGAGCCCAAATTTCTCACAATCTAGAAACAGGTGGTGATTCTAAACATTAGTTGCTCTTTCTGCCCCAGGGCTCATTCAGTTCCTTCTCTTAATGTTTTTAAAGATAATACACAGGAAGGATTGGGGGCCAGTTAATAGGTTTGGGCAGTTTGTTCAGGCTTAGATGATCCCATGTTAGATCTTTCCTATAATCAACTTGATGCTGAACAAGGCACATTGAATCATTTGCAAAGAGACGGTCTGCCATGGGTAAGCTGCATTAAAAACCCAAAAATCATGTTATGGGAGATTGAGCTGAAAAAGACTCACTTGTTTGTATGTGAATCTTTAATGCTAAAATTTAGCCTCATAACATAGATAGGGATACCAAGATACAAGACATAAGTGATAGCTCAAAATTATACTGGAAAGTAAAGACAGCCTATTCAATAAATGGTGCAGAAAAACTAGACAGATACCTGCAGAAAGATGAAACTGGCTTACCTTCTTACACCCTATACAAGAATAAACTCAAAATGGATTAAAGACCTAAAGATAAAACCTAAAACCATAAAACTCCTAAAAGAAAATACAGGACATAAACCCTCAGACATTACCCTTAGCAATGTTTTTACTGAGATATCTCATTGGGCAAGGGAAACAAAAGAACAAATAAACAAATGGGACTATATCAAACTAAAAAGTTTTGGCACAGACAAGAATATGATCAACAGTACAAAAACACATCCTACTGAATGGGGAAAAATGTTCACCAATGATACATTTGAGAAGGGTTTAATATCCAAGAATTATAAACAACTCATATGACTCAACACCAAAAAAACAAAACAAAACAAAAAACAATCAAAAACAGTACAATTAAAAAATGTGCAGAAGACTTGAATAGATATAATTCCAAAGAGGATGCACAGATGGCCAACAGACATGAAAAGATGCTTAACCTCACTAATCATCAGAGAAATGAAAATTAAAACCACAATAAGATACCACCTCACTCGTGTCAGAATGGTCATCATCAATAAATCAAGAAACAACAAGTGCCATCAAGGGTGTGGGGAAAAGGAAACCCTTGTGCACTGTTGGTGGCTTTGCAAGTTTGCGCAGCCACTATGGAAAATGGGATGGACATTCCACAAAAAATTAAAAATAGAACTACCTTATGATCTAGCAATTCCACTCCTGGGTACTTATCCAAAGAAACCCAAAACACTAATTCAGAAAAATATATGCACCCCTATCTTTATTGGAACACTATTCACAATAGCCAAGGCTGTGAAATGACCATCAACAGACAATTGAATAAAGAAATTGTGGTGCATTTACACAATGGAGTATTACTCTATTAGAAAAAAAGAATAACATTTACCATTTGCAACAACGTAGATAAATCTAGAGGATATTATGCTAAGTGAAATAAGTCAGACTGAGAAAAAATTACCATATGATCTCACTTATATGCACAATCTAAAGAGCAGAATAAATGAACAAACGAAACAGAAATAGACTCATTGGTACAGAGAACAAACTGTTGCCAGATGGGAAGGAGGTTGGGGGATGGGCTGAGAAAGGTGAAGGGATTAGGAAATATAATACAAATTGGTAGTTACAAAATAGTCACAGGAATGTAAAATACAGTATGGGAATGTAGTCAATAATGTTATAAAGACTATGTAGGGTGTCAGATGGGTACTGAACTTATTGGGGAATCATGTTGTGAATTATATAAATGCCTACATACTGTACTATATACCTAAAACTAATATAAAATAATACTGTATGTCAGGTATAATGAAATAGATATACATATTCACAGGATGTAAAGTACAGCACAGGGAATATAGTCAATGGTATTGTAATAGCTATGTACAATGTCAGATGGGTGGTGGGTTTGTTGAAGTTATCACTTTGTGAGTGGTATAAATGTCTAATCATTATGTTGTTTTATACACCTAAAACTAACTTTTAAAAGTCACTTTATCAATAAAAACATTACACTGGGAAGTAAAACTGTGGACATTACAAAGGGAGGAAAATGTAATAAGAGGTTGAATGAAATGGGACAGAAGAAAGGGCATAGAGTTTGATCATGTTAATGTGGTATAGTTAAAGCATATTTCATTTACGGAGAACTGGAAGATTGGGGCTGCTAAAACAAAAAGGCCATGCAATGTTATTCAAGAATCCTTTATTATGTTGTTATTGTGTGCCATCCTCACAACCTCAATGTCATTCTTATGTTACCTGTTTTCTTCCTCCAGGCACTCCATCTTCTCCACTGTTTCCTCTCGTGGCAAACACCATTCCTATTTACCCAGATGCTCAAGCAAGAAACAAGAGTTATTCTAGACTCTTCCATTTCCTTTGCATCCTGCATTCCTACCTCTCCTCTGGAATGAACAGCCATCTTCAGGATTTTGAAACAGCTTATTGGTGTCTATGCTTTCAGTTTTGTCTTATTCCCCAAAATCTATCTGTCTTTCATAACATTGTCAGTCATCTTTCTAAAACCCAAATCACATCATGTTTTGCTACTTCCAAGACTACCAGTAAATCATACCAGGCTTTTCATGATGGCTTCCTGGCTATCTCTTAAAACCTATCTCCACCCCCAACCCACACACTGAATACTCCATTCCTGTTCGGCTTTCCCAGATCCTAGAATGTCACCCTCTAACCCAAAGTCCTTGGTTTGCCTACCTCCTCTTCCTTTTTGAAGCTCAATTCAGGAATCACCTCTACTAGGAAATCTTCTGTCTTTCTCCAGGCCAGGCAAAGTGAGTGCCCTACATTGTCCCATAATTCTTTTTATATAACTCTCCTTAAAAGAGAAAATTGTAATATTCATTTCTGTATTCTCAGACTCTTGAATAGTCCTGGTTTATAGCAGACATAAATTAATGTTTGTCGAATGAATAATTAAATTCATGCCAGACAATCTACTGAGCTCCTGAATAACAAAGAAAAATAAAATGGGGTGACTATCCTTAAAGTGCTAACTTTTCATTTTATTTGTTGTGAATTTTTCTAATAGTTTATATAATGTTTTGGGTTTTTTGCATAAAGATGCTGTTGAGTTAAGATTTGAACAACCCTAATGCTACGTTTGTACTTAAATTTGAAGAAACTTGTTTATTTCTGAGGTGGATTTGATTTGCATTGGTTACTACATTATGCAATTTGAATGATCCAACCCACCTTTCAATTAAGTGAAAGGAGCAGTGACATATACGAACTGGAAAAGCATTAAAAATCTCACAATCACTTCACTTACAGAACAACATAAAAATGTAATTCAGATACTTAAAGAAAAAATGGACACGGACGACACAGAGAAGATGAACCGGAGGGGATTACGTAGGCATCTAAAACTCAGTACTATAATCTCTCAAACCTCAGCTTCAAATCCAGCCTGGGTCAAGACAACCTGTCATCCCCCAGAGACTGAGCACCGCCTGTCTTGTAGTTCACTGTGTGTGTATGTGTGAGTGTGTGTGTGTGAGTGTGTGTGCGTGAGTTTCATATTGCTCGAGGACTCCATGTACTTAAAAAACTCATGGGATTTTCTTATAAATGATAATGCTATCCCTAATAAGCTTAGTCAAATTCAGAGAACTCTTTGATATATAACTGGCAGCTCTAGGTAATGCCCTTGGGTTGTTAGTCATTCTACAAAAACCAAATTCTGTCAAAACTTCAGAACACGAGTTTGCCGGAAAGTTACCTCATGTCAGTTTCTTCTCCTTACCTGATGTCCCATAACAGTGTCTAATTACTATTAACAGATTTTGCAGGAGTTACAATCTGTTTGCTAACACCAGTGAGAAACATGCTTTTGACTTTGCAAGTATAATATACGTAGGAAGTGACCTGATAAGATTCTCACTCCTATGCTTCTTTATTTTTTTCTCACCATCCACAAATGACAATTCAAATAGGAGACATCTGCATAACTTGAAATTTTATGATTGATAAGGCATTATCGTGTCAGTTGAAGACATTTGTATTTATGATATAAACTGGTTCTGATAGAGAAATAGATCTTAGTCTGATAAAGGAATTTTAAAAATTCCAAACACCATTCCCTTTCAGGCAAGAGGATTCATGCTGATATGTCAGAATACAGTCCTATTACATTCCCATTCCAGTTGCTAAGTGGGAAAAGAGAAGACATTGGACTCTCAGTGTACCAACACACACATACATGTGTGAGTGTACACACACACACACACACACACACACACACACACAAGTGTATGCATGTGCATTTAGAGAATGGAGCAAAGACATAGAGGTCTGATAAATAAGGCCATCAGGTCTCAAGGTAAAAGAAGTAGATAAGTTAAACAATTGTCTGACTGATTCACTATTTTTTCAGCCAAAGAGATGAAGGTGTGCAGTATCATGAAAGGATTTTCAACCATGTATCAACAAAACTGTATTTAAACCTAAGTCAAACATATTGTGACCTTAGATGAGAGATGAAGCATCTTAAAGGTAGTCATATATCAATGGGCAAATTAAATTTCAGGCCATGAGGATGCTTGGAAACAATCTGATAGTTTTCCTGAGGCTTTTTGTGGGAATTACAAAGCAAATAATTTAGGAAAATCACAACCATCTTGAACCAAAGATATCACCTCCTTACCTTATGTGTTCTAACAAAGTTCTGAAGGTGCTTTTGGACAGTACAGGTCTGCATGTCCCTGCCATGTCAAAAAGACGGAAGTGAGCTTGCCGAAATAGAACCTTTTACCCACCTGGGTCCTTTTCAAGTGGCAGCTGAAGCAAATCACCTTTATTGGGCACCATAGTACATGAAATCAAGCTAAAGTTCATCTTTAGAAAAAGTCTTTTAAGAAAAAGCTCAAGGACAATGTGGAGTCTAGGGAGCATAGTGGAGAAAGCCTTGCCCTGGATATGGCTCAGAAAATATTTTATATGTGAGTGCTTGCAGGTAGATATACATGCTGACTGTGGGCAGGTATGTCAGCCTGGAAACTTGTCTTTGAAATTCAGGTGCTCTTTGTTTTGTTTCACTCTTTCTAATTTCTTCAGTTCCAGCCATCTTCTCCCTGCAAGGTTACCTTCCATCTTCTTTCAATGAAAAGGCCTGGAAATTACAGTTGACTTTCGATTAGCTGCAACTCAAGCAACTGGCACTTTCAAGCAACCAGCAAAAAATAATACTACATTCATCCAGCATCTAGCAATCCCCATGGATGCCAGTTAACTGAGAATCTACTGTATTTTTAACATCCTAGAAATGGCTTGATCCTAGGTATGGTAGGCAGAATGATGTCCCCTCCACCAACATGTCCTATTCCCTGGATCTGTTCATTTATGTGACTTTACCCAACAACAGGAATTTTGTAGGTGATCTTGAAGTGGGGAGATTATCATGAATTACACTGGTGGTCCCAATATAATTACAAGGTTCATAAAAAATGGAAGAGGGTGGCACAAGAGTCAGAAAAGGAGTTGTGACGACAAAGTGGAGGTCACAGTGATGTGGGGGACACAGACCAATGAAAGCAGGCTGTCTCTAGAAGCTGGAAGAGGCAAGGAAACCTTCTCCCAGGAAACAAAGTTTCTAGAAAGGATGTAGCCCTGTTGACACACTTCAGACTTTTGACCTCCAGAAGTGTTAGATAATATATTCATGTTGTTTTAAGCTACAAGTTTGTAGTGATTTGTTATAGCAGCAGTAGGATACTGATACACTGTGTGAGCTACTTCTCAGATATTTTTCCGTAAGAGTACTACACTTTGACCATTCATTCTTTTAGCACTCGTGTGTCACTTATTTTATCATTTGCCTTGCAACAACATCTGCTATATTCTACTCACTCTTCTAGGAGCAGGCGAGACATGTATCTGGGTCCTTTGTTTAGTAGCATACAACCAAATAAGAATAGATGTAGTAGGTATAAGGACAGAAGTGTCTATACTACAGGGTGGGACTCAAGAGAGAAGAAGTTCAGTTCTGCTTAGGAAAATTATTGAAGATACTTTCTTAAATGAAAATATGAAGGGTGATTTCTTTAGTTGTCAAGTGGAGAAAACACGAGAGGAAAGATCATTCTGGGCAGGAGAGTAGAATGAGAAAAACTCCAGATGCTGAAACAGCTGGATAGGTTCTGGTGGGAATGTGGTATCCATGTGGGTAGAGATAAAACTCGAGGCCTGAGTTTAGAAGGTAGATTCTAGATTTTATCTTGTGAGTGGCGGAGAATATTCATAAGAGAAATATCAATATTAGATCTATGCTTTCAGGTACTGCTCAGGTGAAAAGCCAGAGTCAAAGGAATCAGCTAAAAAGTTCAGTGAGTTTTGCAATGGTCCAAGGCAAAGATAATGGAGACCAATCTAAAATAGCAGCATAAAAGATGGAGAAAATGGTATTGAATTAAGAAACATTAAGAAGGTAGAATCAACTGGACTTCAGGATGGGTTCGACATAGTAGGAAGACAAAAGGAGGAATATAGGATGAAATCTACATTTGAGGCTCAGATACCTACTGTGCTACTTTCTAAAAGAGCACCTGACGAAGAAGTAGCTTGGCGAAAACAGATAAGAAGTTAATCTCCATAGGCAAGTCTCAATGTGATGTGTTATTTTAGATAATAACTATTTCATGAAATTATATATATATGTTGTAGAGAGAGGAGCAACCATATTTTCTATCTTTAGCATTTCTCTTGCTTACAATAATGCTGAGCACATGATAAATTCTTGTTGAATCGAAAAGAATATTGTGCTCAGCAAGAGAGATGTGTATTATGATTTCAATTCAGAGACAGAACTTGGGGGTTTGAAATTACCCTGAAGGTCAATCAACATAGCTCTAGGCAAAGGCATATCTCTTAGAAATGGATTAAAGAACTATTGATGTTAGAAGTTTTCTTCTAGCATGATACATTATCGTCAATATTAAGTAAAAGGAACAATTCCCTTTGTATTCTGTTTCTTTGATTTTAGGCATTACTGCTGAACAGGGTGGATTTTCAATATCTTTATTGATAATCTAAGATATAGAACAAATATTTTTGAGCACTTACTGTGTTCATAAACTTCCCCTGACATAGAGAAAGAGGTACGTTTTTGTTCTATTAAAAACCAATTCTCATTTCTGCAAGGGAGATCAAATTCTCTCCTGTACACTTAATGACTAAAAGTTAAAAATACTGAATTAGGGACACCACAACTAATTCAGTCACAGTGGTAGACATGATAGGGTGAAAGAAGTTTTAATTCCCCCAGAGTCAAATCTACTCAGCCAAAATAGATTTTTATTTTTATTTGAATCATACCTTATCCCAATTCAACACTTAATATACTTTATTTGGGCTCTGTAGTCAGCCACTGAGAGAAAAAAAAATCTCAAGATTTTTTAAAATTTTAGTATCAATTAGGAGCAAGACTTTCGACCAACAAGCCCTTGCAAATGAATACTGAAAATAATATGCTAGAGAGACCTCAACACCACAGCCACACGAGGGACCAAAGCAGGTTTGAGGCTTAATTATATGGTACTGTGCAGAACACATCTGGTGTCATGGCACTTAGGTAGAACAGCCGGTGAAAATTTTCTAGATGCTTCCATTGTCTTTTTTTAGCATAAAACAAGAACAAACAATAGCTCCAGTTGTAGGAGTTCATTATTAATCCACCGTAACTGGCAAAGAAAATGATATTTCCTGGTGAAGAATGTATCAGCAAATAACGTTTCAAAGGTTTAATCTTGTGACCAGAGTCAGTAATTGCTTCCCTACTCCTTGAGCATGAAGGACTCAGAGAGTAAATGATTTATTGTTCTGACAACCTAGAACAAATTTTAATATTTTGAAAAAAATTGAGATCTATTAATCCTGGCGTGTGTTACTCTTAAACCCAAGGAAATGAAGAAACATTGATCTAATTTCTGCCTTTCAAGAGTGAAATTATGTATTAACCGCAAAGCACCCAGCAGCATACACAACGAGCACCCTTAGAGATAGTTTGCCTGACATCAGAATTGTGTTTTGCCAGGTAAATACTGATCCCGTTGACAGCATTATGCAATTTATTACCAATAGATTGCCCGATGCAGCAGCTAAGAAGTCAGATGTGAATCCCTAGAAAGGACGTGCTGAAATAAAAGAGGTGGTAGGGGCAAAGGGGCCAGACACAAAAAGGCAGAGACATCAGAAAGCAAGGTAAGTGTTATATCAATAGCCTTTAGCAGTGCCCAAGAGTTACCTGGCATTCTTGTCAAATGCTGATTCTGATTCCTCAGATCTGAGGCAGGGCAGAAGGTTCTGTGTTTCTCACATACTCACTGGAGATGCTATTTGTCCCAGGAACCCACTCTGAATACAAAGAGTAGTACTTTTCTGGGTCTAAGGAAGCTCAAACCTCTTAAGAGTAATACCCACACTGCATTTTTCATTCATATTCTTTTATAGGATGTAGTTTTGTTTCTCTCTAATACATGTCATTTGGTTTTGGTTTTTAGTCCCTTGTTACGTGTGCTCCATTACGTGCTAGCCTGGTTTGGTAGGAAAAGGTGAACTCACTGTCCTGAAAACACCCCTTCCTTTACCACTGCTTCCCAGTGAGACTACAAAGCAACAATTGTAGCTTTTTGCACTGTCTCCTTTAAGACACCTGCATGATGACCTAGAATGAGACTCCCTCCATTCCCTCAGAAAAGGGGGAAAAAAGAGGAAATGACAGAATTCTGCAACACTCAAGCTAGTGAAGAGAGAAAAATCAAGACTGCCAGCCTGAAAAAAGGAAGGCTGTGATTATTAAAAATGCTTTTAAAACTTTTGAAAAAACCCTTCATGTTTCAGTTCTCTCATGTAAAAGACTGGATGGGACCAGAAGGTCTGCCGTGGGTGGGGGATTCAAGTCTGTCTCTGCTGCTGTCTAAATATTTCTTCAGCTGGAGAAGAAACAGTTCCTGTAAATCTTATGCATAAAAGCCTCTTTCTTGCCAATGAGGAAGACAGGGGGAAAAACAAGGAGTAGGGTACAGGTAGGAAGAGAAAAGGCACTTCAACACCTGTTTCCTCCTTGAAGAGGTACTCCTTTTACTAGAAGAGAAACATCCACGCCAGCTTTTGACTTTCCTCTTATACCATTTCTGCCAGGAAATAAACAGAAGTTTAAAAAAAGTAAAGGAATTAAATAAATACCATATTCGACAGAAGGCAAGAGTAGTGTAATGCAACGGAATACAGCTTATCCAGATTTGTAAAGGGATGTTATAAACATTTGACTTTAGTCAGAAAAATCTTATTTGCTCTTGGGGTAAATATTACTGTGGCTTGCATGTTGGATCCACTCTTAAAAAACAGAATGTGACATGCATTCCAAAAGGTGACAGTCTTCATTCACTTTGACAGGGACAGCACAGGCAGAAGTGTCTGCTTCATCAATGTCTGTGAAATGGGGATCCTACCAGTAAAAGCAGCCATAGTTCTCATGTAGGAATTACGATGATGGAGTTCAGGAACAACAAGTTAACTATTGCCTCTACTATCATTACCACTACCACCTATCCACCCTTTCAGACTTCGAAGGACATATAGAACTTGCTGACATAGGATAAATCTTCTTTGACCCCATCAGTCAGAAATATGATGTTTATTAAGCATATATGATTCTGATATTGAGTCAGGTGCTCCAACAGAAACAAGACAAGCATAAGACAAAATGCCTACCTTTATGTGGGCAAAAATGTTATTAGACAGAATAAACTAATATTTAGCAATTTATAAAAGAATCCTATAATGGCCCTAGAGAGTACACAGGGACCGACAGAATTTACACCTGATCCTGTACGTGAATGTCCCACATGAGATAGACAGCAATTTTAACATTTCACCTGAAATGTCACCTAAAGTGTGCCTGAGTGTGATATTGTTATGTTACAGAATTACATGCTTATGATTTTGTAATAAAAGATTTGGTATAGATTACCTGCTCATAAAAAAGGGACATTATTCATGCCAGACTGTGTATATTTAATATTAAATTACACTCAGGTGTAAGTACTAAAATCAAAGAAGAAAAAGGTTGATATAGGCTAAAATGGAAAAATAATAAAGTTTTATGTACAGGGCATATTAACAGGAATCAGAATACCTCATAGTTCCATGTAATGTGAAGCCTGGGCTTGTTCTTTCTCATCTTTGAAAGTGGAATGCAGCAATATGTACTTTACAGGGTTATTTTAAGAGTCAAATATAATGTGGAAATGAAAAACAATTTTACTTTGTAAAGCAATACTCATTTTCTGCTTTATCGTTATTGACGATTAACCTATCTTTTAGGAAGGGAAGAGGACATAGGCTGTCCTGGAAAGACACATCATCTGGAGAAGGGAGAGGGTGATTATCTAGGGGAAGAGGAAGAGTGTAAGAAAAAGCTGAGGGAAAAACAAGCATTGGTCATAAGAAAGGCAAAGACCTGGGAAGAAAGGCAATAAGACCACAGGCCGTTGAGCTCATTTTTAAACACAATTAATACATCTATCTCATTTAGGTGGGTGAATGCCGGTAGTACCCACGAATGTAGCAGCAGGCTCTACGTGCTTTTTTCCTGCTTTCATAATATCAGGTTCTCTCATCATAACTCCCTGGTTCTTAGTCTTCCACAAGCTTACAGAAAGCAAAACAAAATAAAACAAAGCTGGAGAAAAGAAAATGAGGAAAATAAAGACTGCCTGACTCACTGCTTGGATACTAGGATGGACACAGGAGAAGGGTTTAGAAAATGTATTAAATTCTCTCCTTGCCTCAGGTATGGCATTTCTGCACATATACTAGACTTTCTCCTGAGACAGAGAACATACTTTACCCTATGGCCACAAGCAAGGTGGCCTGGATAAGAAGACTATTAGGGGATGGCAACTCTGTTGATGGAAAAGGTACACATTCAGAAGAAGAAATGAGAGAAAATACAGGAATGAAGACTGAGCTAAGGGATTCACAAGAGCCAGAGAAAAATAGAAGAAAGTGCCTGGAGAAAGATGGTTCATTTGTAGAACTAATACATTAGGGTAATCTCTAAAACAGTGGTTCTCAACCTTCCTAATGCCGCGACCCTTTAATACAGTTCCTCATGTGGTGGTGACCCCCAGAAAATTATGTTCGTTGCTACTTCATAACTGTCATTTTGCTACTGTTATGAATCATCATGTAAATATCTGATATGTGTTTTCCCATGGTCTTAGGTGACCCCTGTGAAAGGGTCGTTTGACCCCCAAAGGGGTCATTACCCACAGGTTGAGAACCGCTGCTCTAAAACATTGTCCCAGGTTTCCAAGACTCCAAGGGGATTGTAAAAGAGGACAAGCCTACCAGGGACCCAAGTAGATTATGTAATTTGCAGATTAAGAATTAGAGAAGTTACCACTTGTTAAAATCCCTACTAGTCCTTAAATCCATTATTGTTTGTTGCCATCATCTATAGGACACTGGCTGCTAAGAACACTGGAATTCCCTGAAATTGCCTCCCCATCTCCCACAACAACCATCACTTCCACTACAGCCTGAAATAGCAATTGAAAGTTAGTCCTAGATTTCTCCTATTACGATATAGGAATGTAAAGTGCAATGCACATTTTCCAGAAATAACGGAGCCTGGGTTAGCCATCAGGTAGCTGTGAGAAGGTAAGAATTGGAATGAAAAGGAGAGAAAGCCAGAGAAGGAAGATAACTCAGGAATAGACAGCTTTCCCATAATTCAGGATCTGGGGTTCTGAGAGAAGAGATGCACAGCTGGGGTAACTGTTGCCTGTTTCCTATTGCATCACCTTGCAGGGAGCAGATCCCAATGACAGGTGTGTTTAAGAGGACTTCACGTTTAACAGTAAATATGTATATCTGAGGAGCAAATAGAACCTTATGTTAGTGAGAATTCAAAATACTTCCAGTATTTTGAAAAAGTGGGGTTAGTCAAATATCTTAGAGCAAAATTAATTTAATACATACACACACACACACACACACAATCCTTGAGAACCTGGCTTTGTTGAGACACAAGGGTACACAGATGAGAAAGCCAAAGCCCAGCAACATCAAGGGACTTGTCCAATCCCAGCCATGCAGCCAGTTAGTAGTAGGCCTGAAATGGATGTCTCCTGACATTCACCCAATATCCTCTACATTATCACTCCATAATGCTATCTTAGGGAGATGTCACCACATCCAAAAGCTCTGCATAATAAAGAGCATATACTTTGCATTGAAATGAAATAGAGCTCAGGCAAACACCTTCAGACCCACATGACAAAAGTTAACGGGATATGATGATTCTGTTAGAGTGCAGTGGGAAAATATGGGCTTCTTCATCAAACATGACCAAAACACCCCAAAACCAAAATTATACTTACCCTATGTGCCATTTTTTTGCCAATTGTATAGTATGTATATTGTGTATTATCGGATTGCCTGTTGTAAGAATTAAATGTATTTAAGAGGCCTAACAAACTTTTGATACTTACTTCTTCTCCCCAATACCAACAGATCATTCACTTTGGGGACAAAAAAATATGTGATTCTTTTCTTAGTCTACCTGAATGCCTTCAATTTCTCCTCCCCACAGCCTAATTCTTCTTAAATGCTCTTCTCTTTTTCAGAGATCAAGATCCAAAAAAAGATATAAGAATTTTTTCTTGATTAATCACCTACCTACAACCTCAGTCCTAATGCGTAAACAATTAGAGACATGAGAAATTGAGTCAGGCTTCCATTTGCTATGTGAAAAAACAATAATGAAGCAAAATACCTGTAGTACATCTTCAAGAGCCATGGAAAAATTCTGAAGTACAAGTAATGTTGCAGTTGCCTCTGTATTTTATAAGATTGCATATTTTGTCATTGAAAAGTGGGTACTTGGAGGTGCTTACACACTTAGCCCTGTAAAAATTGTTTTACATTACCTACTTCATTCTGTTGCACATGAGAAAAAAAATTATTTTGAATTTTGGCTGGCTATTAAAAAAACTCATGACATCCATGTCAATTTATGTGCTTCCTCCCCCCTCAATCTGTATTGAAACCTAGGAGCAAAGATTCTCTTGAATTTGTAGGGGTGTCCAACCTCTTGGCTTTCCTGGGTCACACTGGAAGAAGAATTGTCTTGGGCCACACATACAATACACTCACACTAACGATAGCTGATGAGCTAAAAAAAAAAAAGATCTGTGCATAATTTTTGCAGTGTTTTAAGAAAGTTTACCAATTTGTGTTGAACCACATTCAAAGCCATCCTGGGCCACATGTGGCCTGCAGGCTGCAGGTTGGACAAGCTTGGTTCAGTGCTTGGTTTTGGAAAAGAATAGGGTAAAGGATGAACAATAAATATTATTGAGCATGCCTTCTATGCCAGGCATCATTGCATTGCAAATACTTATTTAACCTTATACCTGTTTTTGCCTGGTGTTTCCTGGCTCTCTACTACTACTGAGAAGAATGACACATAGTAGGTGTTTAATATGTAGTTGTTCAATGAATAAATGACCAGTCCATTAAGCTGAGTAACATTATCTTCATGGTAACAATGATAAAGAAGCTGAGATTCAGAAAGATTAAATTTCCTTCCCGTGGTCTTACAGTTAAATACCAGGCAAAGCCAGAACTGAAATCAGAGCTGTCTACCTTCCAGTATGAGGGCTCTCTTCTATGTACTATGTTTCTTTGGTAAAACGAGAAATGGAATGAACTCAGTTTATAAAATGTCATCACATAACAGGTACAGAGGTTAGGCCATCTCTAAAAATGAAAACTATGTTGATCTTATTCTCCCTAGTCCATGATGTGACCATCTTCCCTGCCAATTGACTGACCTAAGTCTTATTGAATTACAAAAACAAGTACATCTTGTAGCCTGTGATCCTAAAGGCAATGCCAAATGTATGTGCTGAGGTAATTTCTAATGACCAAAGGAAACCCCATCTCTTGGCCAAAGGTCCTGTGTTCCGAACTTTGGAAATGGGCTAGTCATTCAGCATTTCTGATTCTCCATTTTTTCATCTGTAAATGTTGGGATGTAAAAGAAGATAAATATTATTAAGTGTCATTCAATCTCTAATAATCTGTGACTCCTTCTCCCTCAACCACAACCAGGCAGCTCACATTATAAGAACTGAGAAAACTATGAATTTTGCTTTACTTTCTCTCTCCTCTAGAAATTCTACTACATTTTCATATTGTTACCTATTTGTTTACAAAGCTTACTCAAGAATATTGTGTTGGGAAAAACAATAGAATGTGTTTGTCCTTGCTAAGACACATGAACAGTTAAATTGTTTTCAGTTGTAGTCACCTGCCCAGTAGATATGTATTTCTTTTATCTTTATCTCTTGTTTATTTTTAAAATTATTGATTAGGTAGATTTTTATAGTTCTATTTTTTCCTTATTATTTCTACTTTATGTAAGTTTGTTATAGAATAAATTTGTTATGGATGAAAACATGAAAAATTTGAACTGTGGTTACTGCCACTAAACAGGTTTATCTAGGAATTAGAACTTTTCATTAATATTCCATGACATAGAATTATAGGTTTTGACCATAGTCTATAATGGAGAGGCAGATAATGTCAATAAGTGAAGCGGGTCAGAAATGAGAATAACAATGCAATGATAAATAACAACTAGCATGGCCTCCATATTGGGGAGTAGTAGGCACTGGTAGAAACTATGTTTAATGGAGATCACAGGCCCTGTCTAAAGGAGGCAGCCCCTTTGACAAGTATAATTTTAAGTCTAATGTAGTTGGATCTTACTCTGTTTTTAAGAAAAACCAGGAATCTGGATTTTCATATGAAATGTACTGGTGTTTAATGCTGCCTCAGTTTCTAAAAAGAAACAAAAATGATGTAGCCCAAATGAAATATATTTATGGGCTCAATTTCCCTAGGGTATTACTAGTTTGAGAAATTTCATTTACAAAGATTTCTCTCTGAGAAACAGTGTTTTCATCATGAGCACGCTGAGTGTGTGTCTCTGGGTATATGTGTATATGTACCTGACTTAGCAATTAACTTCTAGACACACACACACAAAAGAGCGTATTGATGAAATAACCTGTGCCCTCATGGGAAACAGAAAAGGAGATCCCATGACACCCTAGACTGTTCTGTTAGACAAAAACTACCCAACTTTACCCTGGGCTGTCCTTTTGCAAACAGATTCCATGTTAAAGACTTGGAGACACTACCTGCTAGAGGCAGGAAGACAGTTAAGATTAACTTCTGTGGGTAGAGGATGAAGTGTCCCAAAATGTGAGTGGAGGTGTTAAATGTTTGACAGTAGTGTAAACGAGACAGGCCACTCCCAGGTAGAGAGCTCAAGAAATAAGAGTAATTTTATAAACCAGGATTCACCTCAAGCCAACTCTAACTTCTTGAGCACCTTTCTCTTACAAAATGATCACTCTATTTAATATGCAAGCTACCATTTTCTACACATTTTTAATTTTGATATTGTTTTCCAATACTTCAGTGGTCTGATATATATGCTCACATGACTTTTTTTTGCATACTGTTGTGGGGAAGTAATGGAAAAGGGCATAACAATAGAAGACCTACCCTTCATTCTCCTCTCTGTGTGGAGGCTACCTTGAGAGTTACAGCTTTCCTTACACAAGGAGGCCTGCCACCCATCACCTCACTGACACACCAGCAACAAGTATGCAGTGGGCTATGGCACAGTGGAGTATGCCAGAAGAGAGGAAATACCATACAGGAGAGACAGTCGAGATGAAAAAGTGGAGACGAGGTAGAACAAACCCTCCTTATGCCAAACACATTAAGGGGAAATGATCAGAAGGCAATGGGAACCATACAGTTGTGTTACAACCATACAACGAGATAACAAGAGTCCCGGCGGGGGGCTAGAGTATTCTGCTCCTTATTTCTCTGCTAAAATTGTAAAAATTCCAGATATGAAAACTAATTTTCATGTAATGTGAGCTCTTTTCCCATTCTTTATTCTGAAACTTACTAGCAAAACTGACATGATTGTAGAGTTGAACTCTTCTAAACTAACATATTTTAGGAATGAAAACTGAGGTGAAAATGAAAGAAAAGTAAGGAGGCATGAATATCCCACCACACAGTGAAAAACAATGATAAGGTTTTGTGCTTTTCTGTATAGTACTGCCCTTATTATTATCCCATGCTATTGTCCCCTTGGATATCTACCCTAGGAGTTAAGGAGAGCATGGTTAATTACTCTATTTACAGACTCAAAGGCATTTCTTAAGGTCACGTTACTGGGTGAATTGAACCCGAAACTTGATTCAATGCATCCATTTATGGGGCTTTGTGAATTTGCCTATAAATCTTGACCTTAAACCTTCATTTTAGAATAAAAGTACCAAAAGGAGGATAAAAATTAATAATTGAACATAGCACTTTGATTAGGCCTATATTTAAGAATTGACATTGGCATAAATGTGGATAGTATGTAGGCCAAAAACCTCAGAAATAGTCTCAGGGTTCTAAGAAATAAGGACCTGTATATTTATTTTCTCTGACACCTTAATGCTTGACAATATATATGCTCTGAAGTAATCATCTCTCTCTTCCTCCTCCTTACAGCACAAAGTAACAGATGGACTATCTCAATTAAAAAATGTCAGCACTTTATTGACCAAGCTTCTACTAAATTTCTTAATAGTGGTATGTGAATTATGATTTCTTCTTTTAGAGACTAAGGGGGCATAATTATTATTCAGGAAAACCTGTTTTTCCCCCCTCATTCTCCCATTTCAAATGTTATCCTATTTTTAAGATGCTTTCATTTTTTTCATTCTACAACATAGTCTTCCATAAGAAGTATTTCTTTCCTGACTCATAATTCAATACTGAGACTGTTAGACCATACCACCTGCTTGAGGGTGACATGCATCTCATTAAAGATAGCTGCCATTATTAATGATCAAGCACAGTTCAATGAGTACAGTAAAACTTTAAACATAAGCATAAAGCAAAATGCTAAAGATAAATTAGGGCTGCAATGAAACTTAGCTTCAATAAAGCATCTGGCTGAAATATCTATACTCAGCTTCAGTCTAACACACTGGAAAATACTGGCTGTTGAGTATTAACTACGGGCATTCTACATAACAAACATTTATTCTTTAATCTCTCATTCATTCTGTTACTAAACCTCAACTTAAATCCTGAAACTTAACCTAAAAACTTTTCATGGAAACTCTATATAAATTTATGGAATCTATCTCTATAGTGTGGACACATTTAATGAATTGGGTATTATCTGCATTAGCGTGGTACAAGAACATATTAAGTGTTTTAAATTACTTAATCCAAGTTTTCCTTCTGCTTTCATATTGAATAAAAAAGCAAAGCACATTTCTGAAGATACTATTGTTCATAGTTTACCATTGTTTCCCCAAATGTGAGAAAGGGTCTAATTTATGGCATTTTGCTATTCTGTTTCTTTATCTTATTAAATGATGTCATTTTCTGCTTTCTCACCCAAATTGCATCTACGAGTCACAGAACTAGAAACACATCTTTTAATTAACTGTTTATTTTACTTTCCCTAGGGACAATTAATTGTAGAATTACTTTCTTGAGATTTACTGTTCCCTTTCCTTTTATCTCAGACACCACTATATATTCACGATGTCCTCTGAAGTACCAACCGTCCCATCTGGCTGAGAAGTGATGGACATGGCTCCTTAATCACTGCACACTCCGTTCTTGGCACCTCATACCAAAATATATCAACAAATTGGATGGCATTCAGAGAACAGCCAGAAAAATGATTAAAAGATGGAGGCATTGACTTATGAGGACAGATGAAAAGATGAAATCTATATAGCTTGGCAAAGTAACCACTAAGGTGGCATATGATAACTGCCGAGAAGCATTTGAAGAATGTAAACACCAAGAGAAGAGGAAACTTTTTAGATTGGTCTAGGGAAAAATAGTATGAGGAAAGAATTGAAGAAATAGGAGAGAGATGCTAAGAGGGGCTGTCTGCTCATCAACTGCAGATTCTGATAATAACATGAAGTCTAAAGAGAAGGACTTATATTACTTGTTTTTAGTTTACAATCAGGGTTGGGTTATGTTGAGAAAATAGCAAGTGAGAGAATAAGTATTATTTGTTTGTATGTGTACATACAATATTTGTGCTGTCTTTTTCAGTTTGTCAAGTGCTTTCACATGCATTATCTCATCAAATAATCACAACAAACTTATGCCATTATTAATTCATCTTAAATAAAAAAAAGTTGAAGGTACTTTTGCATAAGCATTGAAGCAAAGACGAAAAAACACAAGTGAAACATCTCCAACCCTGAGTTTATAATCTGTTAGGTCTCCCAACACAATCTAATTCAACACAATAAAATTGAGACTATACTCACACACAATCTAGATAAAGAAATTAAGGTTACGTTTTAAGCAACAGTCTGACTTCATTATACCTGTTTTTGGCTGTTCTTCTCTGGAGTAGATAAATATGAAGTACTACCCATGCAAAATATCATGCTGAGTAATCTTTCAATGCTGTAGATCAAGCTTGTCCAACCTGTGGCCAGCGTGGAATGTGGCCCAACACAAATTTGTAAACTTTCTTAAAATATTAAGGAAATCATGCATAGATTTTTTTTTAAGCTCTTGAGTTATTCTTAGTGTCAGTGTATTTTATGTGTGGCCCAAGACAATTCTTTTTCTTTCAATGTGGCCCAGGGAAGCCAAAAGTTTGTATACTCCTGCTATAAATGACCCAGTGTAAAAGTGGTTCCTGCTTTAGTGGTCTGGTTACCCTTTACATTTGGATGATGAGTTCTATCATATCTTACTTCCTAATTCTGTTAACTGAGGCCCTCAACTCCTTCATTAACACAAAGTGTTGAGATCTATTTCATATGATACCCCACTCCTTACAAGGGTTTTTATTGTATAATCTGAATCAAATTCTTAAGGAGAAGGAGCTCAAATGTGCTAAGACATGTCATTTGCATTTTGTTGCCAGGTTTCAGGTTATGAATCTTTTCAACCACCTACCACATGCTACGTCTCCAATGGAGATGTACATAGAGAATAATCCAGGTATGAACACTATTGTTTCTAACTAGGGCTTTGGCTCCAAGTCCACTGAAGGTTTTAACATTGATAAACTGACCTAGAATATGTATGAGCTGTGAAGTAACATTTTGCATAGATAAGAGTCTGGACTCTATTCTCTGTTTCATGCTTCCTCTTCCGTGGTATAACCAATGATTTTCTATAGTCTTCTCCAGATTATTGCAGGGGGAATAAAAAAGAAGAATACATTTCTTACATAAAACTCCAAGGCACCTCTACCGTAATAGCTATGGGGAAAAAGAGAAACAATTGATCCAAAAGTAAATGATTAAGTGAAAACCAAAGATTTCCCCCAAATCAGGAGCATCTTCCTTGTAGAATCAAGCTATTTTAGAAATTTTGCTCTTCACCATGGAATTCGTGGACCTTTGCACAAAATGTGGGACCTTAATCTAGAACATATAAAATCCAGATCTGAGGGAGTATAAGAAAGTTGGGGAGAGGGAAGCATTGGCCTTCACTCTGAAAACTATAGGACTTATTCTAAATCCAAGGAAGAGTTTAACAGGCAAAGATTTTGGCATGACAGCTATTCAGAAAGGCTATTACTTTAAGAGTGGCTTCTGCTTATAACCAGTTCTGTCTACTAGATCTTAGATGACTGCAGGTTTTTCAGTATACATGTTCTCAAGCAGTATATTTCAAAGTTTAATGTACATATTAATCACTGGGGCATCTGATTAAAGTTCAGTTTTTGCTGTAAGAAGTCTGGGTTAGGGCCTGAGATTCTGAAATTTCTAATAAATTCCAGATGATGATGTTGTTACTGATCTGTGGATACATTTGGAAGAGCACTTCGATTCTGGTTGTATGAGAGCAGTGAAAAATGGCTACAGACTAGCCATATACATTTCAGGGAAAATTTACATTTGATTTAAATTCTCTGTTTCACAGAAATGACTATTAGAAAGCACTCAGGTAATAAAGCAGATGCATACATTTGTAGTTTTATTTACATTAAGATTTGATAAGTTTTTCTTCTTTTAATTCAAGCTCAATTTCTATAAATGTATTTTTAAGTTCATGCCCTTATGCTAATCCTAATTTGGAAAAGAGTCCTATAAAGAACAGCCTGAACCTTAACTTGCCCCAACCCTAATTCCCAAAGGCCTCAAAAGTAGAGACCATCGCTTCTTTTACCAAATAGGCTTAATATAGTATTGCTATATTTATCTCTGATGAAAGCATTAATTTCTAAAATGTAAAATGACAGCATTTAGCATTTCCTTTTCTTTTCATACGGCAGGGACTTCACACACACACACACACACACACACACACACACACACACACACACACAAAGACAATCAAGTGGCACTGGCCTGTTTTGACCTCTGAGAGATTTTCTGCAAGGAATTTTTAAGTTTTAGCCCCCAGAGTGGTCTTTCCTCCTTCTTCCTAGAGATGAAAATGCAAACCAGTGTGAAGAACCCATGGATGGCTGCTTTGGAAGGTGGAGAAGAGGCTGTGAATCACCAAGGAAACACTAGGTGTTTTTTTCTGTGAAGCTAAACTTCAAAAAAACAAGACAAGAGACACAAAGGGAAAAGTGTGACTGCTCTGACAGCAAAAACAAGCAAATATCTCCAGAGGGGATTAGTCCCCCTGCTTCAAAGTCACCAAAACAAAGAGAGCTGAGCCTGCTTCTCTGGGAACACCACCTGTCCATCAGATGAGGACGAGCTAATCAAATAGCAAACCAGCAAACAGGTGCCTACGAGCAGCACTCACCAATGGCTAATAGCAAGTAACATACTTTGACTACCTAGATGGAATTTTCCAAACCCAATCTCTTCTCCTGGAATCCTAGGGACATTGCAGGTAATTCACATCCAGGCCGGAGTCCCACCCCTCTCACCCCACTGAACGCCAGCACACCCTTTCTGTCCATCCTAGCAGCCTGCCTTCCAATCTCCTTGTTTCCCAAAACAGCTTTAATTCTCAAACAGCTTGAATTGTTGGAAAATACTTCCTTAAATCAGAGCCAAAATTTAAGACTAATTTATGAAGCAAGTTTTGGCATTTGGAGAAAAAGTCTAATTTCACTTACACATGGGAACCCTTCAAATAAAAGAATGCCTGTCATATCACCATGAAATATCCTTTCTTCCAGTTTAATCACCTCATATGATAATATATACCCTCTCTCTGTATGTATGTATGTGTGTGTGTATGCATATATCTATAGATATAGATTAGATATATATAACCATCTGATTACATCTCATTTTCAATAGCTCTTTTAAAATATAGTGGCTGAGCATGAGACCCAGATGAAACATAACTGATGCAGAGTTAAGTTTGGATTTTTACCTTTCACAATCTGGAGGCTGTATTTCTATTAACTCCATGTAAGATCACTCTTTATTATAAATTGTGCCAATGATTAATGTCTGTTTTTATAAAAACTGATATTAAGTTACATTTCCCCTAACCTGCCTTGTGCAATGGAAGTTTTAATCAAAGTGTGGGACTTCACTTTTATTACATTGATTTTCAGCTTGTTAGCTTTAGCTCACTGTTTAAGCTGACAGTCCTTTGAATTTTTATTTTGTTATTCAGAATATTAGATATCCCTCCCAAATTAGACTTTTGAAAATTTGATAAGCAAGCCTTCTATTTTGTTATCCAAGTCACTGCTGAAAATACCAAATAGAAAAAGGCCCAAAGCAGTAAAGGCTGGTTCATAGAGAGTTTCAGTGTATTTTATCAGCCAAATACAGATTTGCTTAAACGCTCCATCTTCTCCCTTTTCACTCTTCTATTTACGGGCCTTAGGCAAGACTCTTGTATTTGGGAGAACACATCAGACATAAAAGAATCCTCACTTTGACTATTGGTTTCTCACCACTCCTTCCACTTTCTTTCTTTCTAGAGATAAGGTAATGCTCAAGACTCAAGACAATACTCAGATACTAAAGACTCAAAATAATACCTGAGAAAACACTCAAGCCTAAGTAGGACTTGCTTTAACCCCTAAATCTTAAGGAGTGACTAGAATAGAGAGGATTTCACTAGACATTAAAGGAGGTCAGATTAGAAAGTTCATTGACTCAAGCTTTGAGAATTTAAACAATGATTTCAGGCTAACTATTGTGGTCATAGATGGACTTAGAGGGATGTTTCTTACACTAAAAATAAAATAAAATAAAATTTAGAGCTTTGCTAACTTTACTTCAAGGGACATTGGATATCACAGTAAATCTGCAGTTTAGGCTTTCAATCTGCCCACAGAGCTAGATTTTGTTGAAGGCGAAATGCTCAGCATGGTAACTAATCAGCACACCCTCTTCAAACAGCCCCTGCCTTTATTTTCAGTTGCTTGTTACTTCAATTCACACCGATTTATCCTCCCTCACGACTCAACTCACAACTTTCTCATTGCCTGACCTGAGGCGTGGATAGCAATTTTCAGTGTAATCAGCCAGAGGATGTAATCAGTGCAATTAACAGATGGATTGGGAATACTATATGAAGCTTAAATTAAAATCCCACTCAAATTGCTGTACTCTATCTGTAAATACCCACACAAAACAAATATTCCTTGGGATAAGTTTCTGGCAGTGGGATAATGATTTTAATGTAAAACTTCTGAAGGAGTCCAGTTCTCACCTTCAGTTCATGGACTCAGTATACATTATTGAACACCGGTTGCACGCTTCTTCTTATGTTGAAAGGAAAGTAAAATAGGATGTGGTATCTTTCCTCAAGGAAGACTGTTGTGTTAAAGAAGTAAGCCTTAAAGTCACAAAAAATTTTGAAAACAGCAGAAGACAGTGGTAGGTTAAAAAATGCAAATAACAAGAATATTAGACTGGGAAGAAAAGGTTTACATTTGGCCCTATTAGTAGTCTGTCTTGAAGTCCACAGCTTATCATTATTATCACTCACAACTCCTTGACCTCATTTCCTGTCCATGTTACTTGCTTTACACAACCTCCCCCCCTGCCCACTTTTGAACCATCTGTCTCCCTTGCCTTGCCTGTGGAGGAGCAGCTAACTGGTGCCAGGGAAGGAGGGGAGAAACAAAAACATACATCCACCATGACTGATTTTCCTTTAATTTATGACCATAAACTCATGTGGACTCTGATTGCTGCCAAAATTGTATTACTTGCTTTGGTGAAGGTGCTTTCTCCCTCTCTGAATATATTATTTCATACCTCTTAACTTACCTCAGATCTCCCATTCTCACACCCTTCCTCACTCTAAGTTGATAACCTGCCTTATAGTTTGTTAATAAAATGCACTATTACAGGGAATTCTTTTATACTCTCAGTGACAAATTGAAAAACAACAATAGCAACAACAATTTGCCTCTTCGACTCTTCTAATTTGGTGGAAAAACATTTCTTCTTCTAAAAGAGGGAAAATCTTTCCACTCTCCTATGATTGCTCAAGGACATTGCTCCCTCATTTATTCTTTTTTCTTTTGTTTGATAAATCTTTCCTTCACCACTAGATCATTCCCATATGAATATTCAAACATACTCTGTCTCTCATCGTTAAAGAGAAAGAAAGAAGAAAGAAAAGAAAAGAAGACAGAAAGAGAGAAAGAGAGAGGAAGGGAGGAAGGGAGGGAGGAAGAGGAGGGAAGGAGTAAGGAAGGAAAGAAAGAAAAGAGAGGAAGGAGAGAGGAAGGGAGAAAGAGAGGGAAGAAAAAGACTCCCCTAATCCACTATCTCCCTGAGCTTCTTCACTAATTCTCTGTTCTCTTTCCTAGTTGAATGTCCTCATCTCTTAGGTACCGTTTTACTAACTCTATTTTCCAATTTACAGTCTAACAAAATGTTTTTTCATGAATAACTTCAATGTTCCATCTTCCAAGAATATGTTCTTATTCTGTCATAGACAGTTTCCCACACAATAGATTGCACTCTCCATCCTCAAAAACTCCCTTCTCACTTCTGTGGTGCTACACACTCTCTTGGTTTCTTCCCAGCTCTCCAGCCACTCCTTCTCAGCTCCCTTTCTGGCTTCTCCTCCCTCACACTTAAAAGTTCTAAAGGGAAGTTCCCTGGTGGTGTAGTGGCTAAGGTTTTGGTGCTGTCAACACTGCTGTCTGGGTTCAATTCCCAGTTAGGGAACTACCCACATTAAAAAAAAAAAATTTCTGAAGTACTTCAGTATTCCTTCCAAGCCCTAGTAACACTTTCTCTGCATTGATCTCATCCAGATGTGTATCTTTAAATTCATTCTCCATGATGAATATTTCAAAATTATGTCTCCAGCCCAGATCTAACCCGTGAGCTCTGAACTGCCTATGTTTAACTGTCCTTAATTAAATTCCTACCAGGAATCTCTCAAGCCTAAATGTTTACATTGGAATTCTCAATTCCTCATTTCCCCAATACTTGTATGACTGACTGCTCTCAAAATAGAAGAGAGCAATAGATATAAATGGATAAGTTAAGAAACCAGAGTAAAAACAAGATAAAAGATAATATAATTGGGGAAGGAAATAAAAATGTTGAAGGAATTTAATCATGGTTATGATTAGAAAATGGGATTTTGAAATTTAATATGTAAGAAATCAACATTTTAAGAGATGACAAAGTTGAATTCATTATTGAGTATTGAGAACTGAAGTAAAGTTAATTTGAAATGTATCAAAGAAAGCAAAGTAGCTATTAGGAAACCAAAATATTGTGCTGGCCAGCCACATGAAACCTGGAATAAACATGACAGGATTTGGGTAGCACAATGAAAAAGAAACCATCTGGAAGAACAGATGCCAAAAATGGTAGAAAATAGGTAGATAGCATAAGATTTGTTTTAGTTTGTTTTTGTTTGTTTTTTATGAGATCAGAGAATATTGATTGAGGATAACCAATTGGTTGAGAATTAACCAGGGCTAATATGAATCTATTGGCAAAATAATCGTTCTTCATTTCTTGAAGAATGTCCTGGGTAAGCGATATCCTTGGGCATGAATTAGGCTTTAATTAAGGCAAGTGGTAGACAGAAGAAGTTGAGAATGCCTGAGAGTTAAATTATCATTGGTCAGACATTCCAGAATACATAAAGGGATGGTTGAGAGTTATAGAAAGATAGATAAGATGAGGGGAATTAGATCATTAGAATAGAAATGGAAGTATAAGGCAGAGCAGATAACCTAAGGACTGGACCATTAATGATTAAAGATAGCAAAGATGACACAAAGTATATGAAATTCCCTTAAAGTTTACAAATGGAACTTTAAATGTATTGTCTCCTCTGATGTAGGTAAAAAATTTCCCAATACTTGTATGACTGACTGCTCAGATTTCAGCAACAAAAGTCTTGTTCTTAACCTATTTCCTTGTTCAACTTTATAAAACATTTTAAGCAATAAACACATGGTGTAGATAAATATGGTAGATTGCATCCTAAGCTTATTTTTTTTTTTAGTGGACAAGATATTTCCTATGATACCAGTAGTCAGATAGACTCATGGGAAATAGAGATGGAAAATATATACATAGGACTTAATGATACTCAATCCATTACTTGTCATCAGGAGTATCATTCAAACTAGTTTGCTAAATGTATCCAATTGTTCCCAGATATCCTCATTCTTAACCTCATATTATTTTCATTTAAATAATCAGTTTAATGGTGTAGTGGCTTAAGGCTTTGTCGCTGGCGCTGTCAGCACTGCGGCCTAGGTTCGATTCCCAGCCAGGGAACTACCCACGTATAAAAAAAAAACAAAAACAAAACAAAACAAAACAAAAAAACCACAATTGAACATTTGTAAGTGTAGTTGATTCATAACATGTGAAATACCCTTTCCATTGTAAAGGTTAAAAAAATTAGAATTTATCCTATGAAGATTAAATTAAGTTAATGCTCCTAAGTATACACAGTGAGATAATTCTCTCCAGAATGGGATGAAAGAGATAAAACACTCTTATACAATGAAGAGGTGGCCTCTGAGATTTCTTCCTGGATGTCATTACTTATAGTTCTGTCATCATCTCACAGCCTTAAACAATGACATTCAATGATATCTAACCTCAGCTCTCCAGCACCTCACCCTCAATCTGCCTGATTTCTCAATTCTTACCCAATGCCATAATTCCTTGTTCTCCAAGATCTTTAGTGGGATGAATTGCCCTTGAATGGTTAACTTCCATCATGATGCCCTCTAACACCATAGATCTGTTTTGTCTGTGTTTGAATACTGTGCAAATAAAACTGTATACGTTTTATGCACATTATTGGGCATTTAGTTATAATCATGCTGACAAATACAAATTTAGAAATGGAAGAATATAAGAATATTCTAGACACACTTCACTAAGGAAAATGTCAAAGAAAAAATTGCCCATTTTCTTTTCTTGCAATGAAAACTTTTTCAACTGAAAATGATAGCAGTATGCTAGGAGAAGATGTTAGATTGGTCAGGATACAGGTTAGGCTGCTATTACAAAGAATGGAAAAACACAGTGATGGCCACAACATAGAAGTTTCCCTCTCACATAAAAGTCTAGGTGGATGATTTGGGTATGGTATGGTGATTAAATGGTGTTGGGTCTTATCAGTCTGCCATTCTTAATGTGTAGCTTCCATCTCATGGTCCAGGAAGTTCTGTAGGCGTGATCATTATGAACACATTTCATTTAGAAGGAAGAAGAATGGAAGGGTGTGTCTCTGCTTCTTAAAAATACAGCCCAACACCTTAACACAGCATTTCTGCTCATGTTCTATTAGCTGTAACTTTGCCACTGCACCATACCTTTCTGCAAAGAAAGTTTGGAAATGTATTCTTTATCTGGATGACTGTGTACCTAGTGAAAAACCCCATTGCTGTAAAGGAAGTGAGGATAGATACTGAACAAAAAACCAGCAGTTAGTGTCATGCATTTCCATTTTTTATGCTGAAACAGAATGGTTGAGTTTGTCCTTTAATATCTTACAAAATTATACTATTGTATAACTGATTCAAATGTATATTTTGTACAGTTATTTAAATTGATAAATATATATTTATTTTATGCATTGGTTTGGTTACTGTCCATATCTTTCACTAGACCCTAAGCTCCAAGAAAGTAGGAATTATGTCTATTTTGTTAATCATTTTATAATTTTTCTATCACAAATAATTATTTGTTGACTAAATGAATCCATGAAGGAGTCCTCAATGACCAGTATTGACCTCTAACTTCTTCACCAGGATACATGAACTCACTAAGTTGGTGGTTATTAAAAGTAATCAAAACAGTAAAGTTAGTATCATAAGGAAGTTTTTACCCTCTAAGAACTATAGCTAACTGAGTGTTCCATGCCCACAGTAAACTCAGGGGAATACTGGATTTAGTTATCTCATAGGGATCATCTCCCCGCAACCCCCTTAGTCTATTTCCTCATATGTGAAGCTTGTTTCCTTTGTTCTTTTCCTACCATACACTTATTTCTACAAATTTCAGATTCCCTTTTTCAACAGAATGTGCCCATCTGTTTAGGAATCCACTCCTAAAAATAAAAATATCTCTGTGTGCATTTGCAAGCCACAACGCTTTATGAGCTCCCTTTCAAAGCAGAAAGTTAGCTAGTAGTTCTGCACCTATTGTTATTGTGTCTGAAGAAAAAAGTGACTTAGAACAGTCAAGCACCTAGGCTTAGAGTGAGTAATATAAGTGGGGTGATCTTTTGTAACAATTATGCTGTAATTTTCCAAGAAATATACCAGTGTCCACCGCACAGGTGAGGAAATTCACATGAGAATGCTGCCTAGAATGCTCACTTCCATTATTTCTAGTCACAGGATTCTCTGACTTAGCTGAGAAATCATTCTTGCATGTCATTCAGGGAGACGCTAAAGCATTGCTGAATGGAAAAGACAGAATGAAATAACTGTCTTGCTACATGCCATTGGCCAGGGTCAGACCAAGCCCATTTATACATGGACACAGTGTGCCTGTTCATCAGCCATTTCAGTGCTATGTGACTTCGAGAGGACGAGCAGCAGGACTCTAGGAAGCTACAATTGGATAGTGTTTCAGCCACTCTTTTTTGGATCTAGATAGTTTCTTATTCTGCTTCAATATCTGTAAAAGTGAACATTTTTCCCAGTCCCTAGAATCCATTTGGTCCCCTCTGAGAGCCCACGTAAGATGGAGGAAGCACTTCCACAACCCCAGATGGCAGCTTGGGCTTCTGGACCCATAATCATACAAGTCAGTGTTTCCCTACAGAAAATCTCTTCAACAACTCCAAAGCCAAAGGACCTAGTAGATGCCACCAGATTTCTCTTTCAGCTCAAGTCTTACAATTAGGCAGCTTTGTGTTTTTCACACTTAACTCATTATGACAGTTTTTTAAGGCTGAGCACAATAGTCTCCAAGAACATGCTTCTACAATCCATGCCTTCCTCCTACTCAGCAATGTTGCTAAAAAATGCAGACATTCAATGAAGGTCACAGGCAATGCTGGTTGTTAAGGCAACCGGCAATGGTTTATTTTCTTCTAGTTTTCCACTGGAAGAAAGCACAGTATGGAAACCTCCATGGAGCTCTATGTCTGCTCTACTTTTGTACCTTGGACCCTCATCCCGTCCCAATACATAAAGTCTCTATGCATTTTGTTCATGTAGTTGTGTCTTCAGAGAAATTGTGTGACCAAACCCATCCATAAGACACATAACCCACACAACTTACATGGTTAAAAAAAGTCTCACTAACAGGAAGTGGTCATTTCTGTTGCAACAGTGAAAATAGATTTTTTTATAGCATCTGACAGCTATAAAATAAATGGGTAAGAACATTTTAAATATAAGTAAAAAGCTGTGATGATCATTCCCCTCCATACAAAGCAGTTCTCAAAGCACCAAATGCTCGGTAGTCAAAGTGAAAATAAAAACTCAAAATTGGCATGAAATCATTAATCTCTCACCCTTGATGGAAGAATGACACTTAAAGATTTAACACAGGAATGATCATGGCACCCACATTTCTACTCTGTGGGGGTAGGTCAGAGGAGACAGGAGAGTTGTGTGTATTCTGCACTTCAATTAAGAAACAAAGGATTTTTAAATTTGTTTGTTTTTGGTAGCAAGGTAGAAACACCAATAAGAAAGCATAACAAAAGTTGTTATGGATCTTTATGGAAAAGTAAGGAAAAAACAAAGTATTCTTAGGATAGTAGGTAATGCAATCAACATTTTGTAGAATGTGGAAGGGTGCAAGCATTCCTAAGAATCAATTCAAAACAAATTTACTTAAAATGAACTTTTAGCATTTGTGCTAAAGGGTTAACACAAGGGTTAAGAATTATCTTTAAATCATTAAAATAACTCCCATAAGTGAAATCAGTCCATCCCAGTACACAAAGTCAGGGACCCAGAATAATAATGAACATACAGGGAGGTATCAGAAGAATCCACATTGGACCAGAATAGATTATTGTTTTCGATATGCTAATGAAGTCCTCTTTGTTTGGTAAACCCCACTGCCTAATTTTTCATAGTTTATTATTTGTATAGTTTCATATTGAATTTGCAATCCAAATAACATTGGCTCAGAACCCATCTTACTATGTGTGGAAAGGTCCACTGATACTCTCCAAGATTCCTGCGCATCCATAAACCTTCTGTTATCATGGTCAGAACCCTCTCAGCCTTACGCTTACGTTTTGTTCTCTCAATCTCTTCCTTTGACTCTTGTCTCTCTGTCCCACATACACTTAAATGTGAGCCATGGATCCTTTCCCATGACACCTCAGACATTAATGTCACAAGATAGTAAGATACTAGATCCAGGGGTAGCAACTGAATCGGGAGACGATGTTATTTTGCTGCGCATTACAGCACATGACTTAACTATTCTTAATATGCTTCTTAGGTAACAACAACTACATTTAACTTCTAATTGGTTGATTTTCATTCAAAACACACTTGACCCTACCAGGAGGCTGAATTTCTAAACCCACCTTTCAAATTCCTCTCCGATATTCCCATGTTATGACCAGAGAGAGGTAAAAAAGGAAAGTAGCAAGACCTACAAAGTGTTGCTTACGTCTGTCTGGGTGGCGATGTGGTGCTAGTACCATCCCACGGTTTTCACTCTCAGCTGCACCTGCTGAAGACGAGGAGACCTGACAGGCATGGAGGCAGATATTATCCCTGCCGGGCCTCATACTAAAGCTGGCAGTACAAGTTATCCTTCTGCATCCTTGATCTGTCCTTAGAAATTTGGCATTGAGACTTAGGAGTTCCTATGAACTTTTAAAACAAGTCTTGCCCTTTCTTCTGGAGTAGGTAATAAAGGGCTGATTCTGACTCTGCTCGTGCATACTGTTATGGACTCAGAAATTAATTACACTGTTATTAAAAATCCATCTGAGAGTTGATCCTCTCGAGTTTATTGAGTAGGTAGAGGTAATCTAAAGTGCCTCTAAGAATATGGAAATGGTTTACTCATTGACAGTGAAATTATCAAGAAGCAAAATGGAGATTAGTCGTCTACTAGAAGTGCCCAAGAGAGTTGATAAAATACGAAGTAAAGCACATTTGGAAATACCCAAGTTTTACTTTTTTTTTTTTTTTTTTTGGTCGTTACCAGGCTGGGATTTCAAACCCAGGCATTGGGAGTGCAGAAGCCTAGCCACTACACCACCAGGGAACCCCCTGGAAATACCCAAGTTTAAGTAAGATGTCTTGGGCAAAATCTCACAGAAGCAGGACTGGAAAATGAAAAGAAATCCAGTCATGTCATTTAACCAACCTGAAGAAAGAGAGGAGGATGCTTTGTATAGGTTCATAAAGTAAGCCAAGAGGCAACGACATTCTCTCACTGTGTCTTTAACATAATCCAGACCACAGGGTTCCTTGATGAGTCAATATAAGTCTCCATTTGGCACATTTATGTCTATTTATGAAACGGAGTGCAGATTGTGCCATTATATCTTGAGGTACTTTATCACCAAGAAAATCTACCTAAGCTGCATTGCTCTGACTCCATGCCCACCAAGCAACATTCTAATTAAAATAACTGACTCCTCATGTAGGTTTTTTAATAGAAGAAAGAATACAATGACAAGCTGACATGAATTTTTAGTCAGCCTCAGGTATTTCCAGGGGGTTCCCTGGTGGTGTAGTGGCTAGGCTTCTGCACTCCCAATGCCTGGGTTTGAAATCCCAGCCTGGTAACGACCAAAAAAAAAAAAAAAGTAAAACTTGGGTATTTCCAAATGTGCTTTACTTCGTATTTTATCAACTCTCTTGGGCACTTCTAGTAGACGACTAATCTCCATTTTGCTTCTTGATAATTTCACTGTCAATGAGTAAATGAGGCCCTTATTAACATCTTTATGCCTTAGTTTCCACATCTATGAAGTGGAGTTAATAACAATGTGTGTCTGTGTGTGTGCATCTAATTAATTCATGCATTTACAGGAATGCTAGAAATGTATGTGAATTCCAATTAATTGTTAAATCTTACCACTGTTGTTGCAAATTTTTATGCTGACAAGAAGCTGAATTAAAGAGGTAGGAGTTAGTCCCCAAGACTTGATCATTTCTGAGTACAGTGGAAAAGCCAAGTACGTATAATGTTAGGGACCTAAAATACTAGTTACTTTCACTTTGTGAAGTTACTTCCACTTTGCGAAGCCTGAGCCAAGTTACTTCCACTTTGTGAAGCCTGAGCCAAGCTGTCTTCTTTTTATATCTGTTTCTCTTCTACATCCCTCCAGAAAAGTTTGTAGTTTGTAGAATGCCATTTTGTTTTTAAAGGGTAAGGGGGCACATTTCTTCTACAGCCAGGCTTGGCACTCAAAGCGTGCATGACACATTCTGCATAATTTTGCATTTCAAATGAGATGAAAATGAGTTGGGGGGGAACCACAGATTAGGAATCAGCAAACTTTTTTCTGTCCAGGAAAAGACAGTGAATATTTTTAGTTTTGCATGTGATACAATGTTGTTCACTACTTAACACTGAAGTTGTATCATGAAAGCAACCATAGAAAACACAAAAACTAGTAAGTATGGTTGTGTTTTAATAAAACTTTACTTACAAAACAGGTTGTAAACGGTACTTGGTCCAGCTATAATTTGCTGATCCTTACTATTGATTAAAAAGACTGAAGATATGTTATTAATCAATTACAATGGAAATTGAAATGACTTAGAACTTGATTGAAACAAACTACTTATCTAGCTATTATCTACTATCTTACGTATCTATTATCTATCTATTCATGTATCTATAGATACTTAACTTACCTATCTATAAGTTAGAGAAAAGTGCATACTGACTGAATATTTACTGTTAAGGAATTATTATTAATTTACAGAGTGACAGTGGTATTAAGGTTAAGTTTTAAATTATCTGTATCTTTTAGAGATATTTATTGAAATATTTTCAGATGAAACAATATGATGAAAATTCACTTCAAAATTATTGGAATAAAGATGAGGTGGGAATATATATGAAACAAAATCACTCATGAATTGATAATTATTTAAATATGTTGAATATATAGCTCTCTACCTACTTTTTAATGTTTGAAATTTTCTATAATAAGAATTTTGTTTGAGGCTGTAAAAATACGTAATGCAGAACCTCCTATACATATATGTATACAAACACACATGTACACTCACATAATGAGGTGCAGGCTGACACATCAAAGAAAGCAAAAAGAAAGTTCAATGTAGAGCTAAATGGATAAAGTATGTTATATAGGATGTCTAGTGTTGACTTCAAAATTATTGTCTTAAATCATGTAACAATATAGTTTAATGAGAAGTACAATGGAATACAATTCTGCTGAAAAAATAAAGGTCTACTCGATGGAGTACCATTTTCTAATTCAGGGCAAAAGGAACCAATATAAAAGATAGAAAGGATGGGCATATTTCTCCTCAGAGACTTTAATGTTGGAATCCAGCCCATACAAGAAAAACCAGCAGTGGAAGCTGGGTGTGGAATGTGGGATCCACATCTAATTACGGTTTACAAAGCAAAACTGCAGGCCTTTATACATGCTGTGTTCTCACCCTGGAATGTTTTCCTTTGCCTGCCATACTCCCCTCATCTATTTAAGCCTGTTCAAATGTCACCTCAGCAGAGTTTTACTCCCTAATGCTCTGATTGCTTTTATCAGTCACATTTGGTTGTATAATAGTTGATCTGTTTACCGGTCTATTATCTCACCCCAGCAATGCGCAGTACCATTTAAAACAGAGACAGTATCCTCTTGGAGTCCCGAATAGCTTACACAGAGCTGAATTCACCATGGACATAAAAATATGTCTTGAATTACTCCAAGTTCATTAACAGAAAAGTAGCAGTACTAGGCCCCGTTGATCTTGTGCATATCCATTGGTCACACCTCATCCTTACTAGGTTGTATTAGATTCTTTCCCTTCTCCCTGTGAAATTCTCGCTGGACAACCAGTTTCACGTTACCTCGATCATTATGTCTTCTCCAGCACTTTTACCTCTCTCTCTTCACTATCCCCTTGACATTTGTGTTCCTGTGTGTGTGATCTAATATAGCAGTTTTAGAACACTGATAGTTGAGGATATTTTTCTTGCCATCCCTGAATTCTAAATTTGGTGGGTAGGAGCTATGCTTAGCACAGCATTTTATGTGGTATCCATTCTCAATACATTTATTTGAGTGAATGAATGAATGAGTGAGTGAGTTGGATTGTTTTATCTGTACACTTCAAACTTAAAATTGGCATCAAGAGTTTCCTAGCAAACCTTTAATCAATTTATCAAGTCTATTCTTAGGACCTACCTGACCTGAAAAAAAGTCCCTTAAGAGGCTTTACTCCATTTTAAGACATTTTCAAGCCACCTGCCTGTTGGCAGTTAATTTCTTCCTCTCTTGCTTTCTCAAAAATCATAACATAATTTCAATGTCTCTTTTTAAATTTCCCATGTGTCTTAACTTTCTGCTCTTCTAATAACTACTACTTTTTAAATTTTCACTCTCTGTGTCTGTCCCTTGAGCATACCTCTGTACTTGTCACCTCAGAGTTAGATAAAGCCAGTCCACTGTGACTCAGGAAATATATTTATGTTCCTAAAATTAAATGTGCTTTATCATTATACTTGCTGAAAGCAGGCTTGCAAAAAAACCAATTCATTTGAAAGAAAAATGTTTGTATTTTCTTTGTACTGATGAATGTTGTTCTTGTTTGTTTGTTTAACTTGTTTCCTAGTGCCTCCATTCCCACAGTTAATGTCTCTTTTCTCCATTAGTTAATTTTGTGTTCCAGGATTTCTGTGATGCTTCCATACCAAATTGATTTTCAATGGTTCATTGTTGTTCAGTTTTGTAATTCCACCTTTTTAAGGTTGGGGGAGGAAATTCTTGCTGTCAGGAATTCAACTTTCTAGTTTTTTTTGGGGGGGTGGGGGGTGGTCCCCTGGCTGGGAATCAAACCCAGGCCGTGGCAATGAGAGTGCCGGAGCCTAGCCACTACACCACCAGGGTACCCCCTCAACTTTCTAGTTTTTACAGTCTAAGGAGAATGCTTTTTTTCCTTGATTAAAAGAAAAGGGAATAAAAGGAGAAGATAAAAAGAGGAAGCAGGCAATTAACTGAGTTAGCTGTACAGGAGTCACATGGCTAGTGAATGACCTGATAGCCTGGATAGGAAGTCACCAATGGGTTGCAGTGCCAGTTGTTAATCCTTGGATTTGTTCTGTCATAGCACACTGCCATGCTGGTTGGGTCCAAAACACGATGTAATAACATTTAGAGATTCTAAAACCCTCCTGCACAGCTGTACGAGTGAGAGCTTGTGCAACAACAAGTGTGACAATTTTGTCAGGAGACTGTGACTTCTGAGATTAAATACAGCTGAGATGCAACATACCATTAAACTCAACAATGTAACTCTAAACAGGGCTCATTTCAGACCTTACGGAGAGGCTTCTATAACATACTGTTTAGAACCACAGACTTAGAAGCCAGGCTGCTTGGGCTGAAAAGTCAGCTCTGCCAATTAGCAGGTAAGAGCCAGTTACTTAAAAGATCTATGCTCAATATCTCTACCTATGAAATGGGATGATGATAGCAAGAAGTTCTTGTGAAGATCAACTGAGTTCATATAAGTAAAACACTTAGGATAGTGCCTGCCACATAGCAAATGTTAGCTATATTATATAATCGTTCCTATATTTTATAAGCATTAGGATCACGTGCAGACCGATCCTAATGGGATCAGGTTGCTAATTGCCTAAGAAGGTTTCCACATGAGGTTCTTAGGGGTGCTGCTGAAATCAGTGTTCAATGTTACTTGCAGGTCTTGTGATCAAATTATTCCTCCAAGGTTAGGCTCTGTATAATTTACTGTGATTTAGTTGCATGACGTTCTCTCCCTAGCCAGCTATTGTTCTCAAATTATTCTCATATTGGTTTAGAACAATTTGATTTGACCCTTACTTACTGTTGCCAGGAAGATAAAAGTCTTTGGCAGCCAAAAAGGCAAGCGCTCAGGCCAATGGTCCTGGACTAATCCCTGTCATTCATGGCCTCAGGCGGATCTGTCCCCAGCCCAAGGAACACCTTGGTAGGCACTTGGCCCCATTCCTTGAAAGCTCCCTGACTATTCTAATAAAAGTCACACTCAAGAGAACAGAAGCAGAATGCACCACTAAAGCCTCTCTCCCAAACTACTGCTTGGCAAGATGAATTTATTTCTGGTTTAACCCCCAGAAGCATGTGCATGGTAAGGCTTGGAAAACTGTAGCTATTAAAACCAGGCTTTTAAACCATTAAAACCTGGATGGAATATTCCTAAATGTCTCCAAAGCATGCATAAAGCCATGGTAGTTCAAAGAAAAATGTGAGATTATAAAAGTTTTGACAAAATATGGGGAAAATAAAATGTTAGCAACTTTGGCATTTGATACTTTTGGGCAACATTTGAAAAACATGCACACCTGTGAACTCAGAAGCATTCCATACCACACATAATGTTTGATTAATCACCAAAGTGATTACACTAAGTGGCATCCACAGTAATTTAAACAGATATATAAATGGTTTGTAATTACAGGATATTGGGCTCTATAATTCAGTGCTTAGCAAAGAGATATTTGCTGTGTAATTACTGTATCTCTGTGAGATATTTGCTGTGCATTCATGGTGTAGTTTTCCTCGAGCTTGCATGCTACCAACTATCTTTGGTTCCCTCCTGCCTAAACTCCAAAAGCCTTTAATAAAGGGTGAATGATTACCTTAGCAGATAAAGCACTCCATACTGCTTGAGAAGCTGAGGATATGGAGAGATGCATTACAATACAGGCACTCCTCACTTAATGACTGAGTTTGCTTTCTATGATGAGGTTGTTAAGTGAATTGGTTGATAAGCCAGGAGCTTAAAGGTGGATGTCTTGTGGTGTGTTGTGGTATCTTAGGGTGTGTATTCCTTAACCAGTTTTCATGTGGCACCACACGTATAAACAAAATATGTAGTGAATACTAACCAAATGCAGGTAGGTCGTTAAGTGAGGAGTGGCTGTATTTAAAAAGCAAATACAATTAATACTTGATTTTTCCACACTAGTGAAAGGTAGCACTGGTGTACTGGACAGTGTAGCTCAAAAACCATGTGCAGTTTAGCTCAAGTCATGGTTCACAATAAACTCATTCTGTGGGCTATAGAAATGTGCATCTAATAGGGCATAGTAGAAAGAAACTTGATGCACACTGAAAAATACATCCTACACCTCCAAATAGACAATAATGCAGAGTTGAGCTGAAGGGAAAAGCTGATGGGAAAAATGAAAAAAAATTTAAATATAACATTTTTCCTTTATTCTATAAATATAATGAATACATTTATGCATGCCTGTGAAACTGGCTGCTATGTAATTGTGTCCAATTGTCCATTTCTACTAAGCACAGAGAAAAAAATAAGTGCTGAGAGAGAGAAATAGAGAGAAATAGCAAGAGGAAGTTTAGATTAACATAAAGACAGATTCTGATGAGTATTTGAGAGGTTTTTTTTATAATGAACAATAACTGAGATCCACACACAAATAGTCCAGTTAGAAAGACACAGCTAAGAGACTTATATCTGATGGTAAATGGAAATGTTGGAATTCCTGTATTTCCATAATAATGACAGTCCTACAAATAGAGAAAGGGCATAAGTAAGTAGAAAAATGCTGGGCTTTAGGGAGCATAGTTGACTTGGAGCAATTTAATATTTGGTTCTGTCTCGGTGACAGTAAACAGCTAATCTTTTCTATATAAGAAAATGTATGAGATTCATAGCTGTGCTTATATTCAAAGGTTGTACATTAATTACACTAACTATTTTGAAGGAATCGTGACTTCCAAATTAAATAATAGTAAATATTTAGACATTAGTAAGAGAAGAATGCACTTAACAGGAGTAAGTAACACATAATGAATGTTTTCATGCAAGAAAGATGAAGATATCTGGAAAACTTACATCAAGAAATTCCATTTACCTGGTTAGGACAGGAGATACAGTATCTGGGCATAATAAAATTATGTCATTCAAGGCATTCATAATTTTATTGTTTTAATTAGGTACATACCCAACAAATATGTAAATAAATAGAAAAAATGAACACTTCCCTGGAGCTCTGTGGAAATCAATCACAAACTATCACACATTTTGCTTTTTCATTGTTACTAGGAAGAAAAGATTAAACTATGTCTGCACAAGTTTTAGTAAAATTAAAATTCTTAAAGCAAGGTTCATGAGAAAGAGGCACACAGGAACTATTAAGGTGTTGGGGATAACCTGTTTTAGAAGTTTCTAGGCATCTTGTGTATGATCTTTCCATTTCAACCCCTGTGGAGCATGGAGTCCCCTAATATTACAGTCTGACCATGATGAAAGGCCATGGTAGACTCATTTAGAGATTGAGCATATGAACTTGAAGACATGATCCAAAGTTATTTGACCATGTATATACATAGAAAGGTATATATTCAGATATGCAGAGAAAAAGTACATGCTGAAGTGATTTTCTAAAACACTTTAATTTCCAGTATCCTTTCTCACTCTTTAAACCTCTCTAATTTTGGATAATTTCCATTATTCTAGCAATTAATCTATATTTTACACTGAGGGCATAAAAATGATTTTAGATGTCATTTCCATTTCAAATTTTAAAATATTACCAAACATATGTTACAACTACATTAAAATTTTTTAAAACATTTTTTAAGTTCAAAAAAGGTTTGAAAACTTTTATCATCAGGTTTTCCTCCTCTCTCATGGTTTCAACCTTACCCTTTCTACCCATGACTGCATGTCTTTTTCCCATTACTTAAAGTCCATCCACCCTCTCAGCAAGGTCCTCTTTGACAGCCTATCAAAAACTGCAGATCTTCCCATGGACGGGGTAGGTAGGGAAGAGAGAAATGAGCAGGAGAAGGTGGGAACTAGCCCCGTTAGGAGCCCCTTACAGCAGTTCCTGCTTGGGTCCAGGCTGCACAGCTGCTCTCACCCGGGCCACAAACACCTTGCTTGCTCAGCAGGATAGGGACGTCGCACGTGCCCCTCACTCAAGAAGATACCTTGTTAAAAGAAGAAAAATGCCAGAGAGGAAGGGAAAATATCCCACTTACTAGATGCTTCTCAGGACCATTTTAATGGGCTCAGACAACCTTGGGGAACAATAAGGGGGTACAGGGCTTGCCCGCTGGGAAAATAAGAAACTAGAGAGGGAGAGGCGGAGACCATTCTGCCCACAGAAATAAAAGCTTTCACATCAATATAAGAGGCTACAGTTTTCCCCTCTCTTGGGACAGCCCACTCCATAATCTTTGCTAATAGACTCCTTACTATTCAGTGCTCGCACAAACCCTGTCTCTTGACTGAATTCTTTCCCCAGAGAAGTCAAGAACCGACACAGTCATCTCTCCAGGTAACACCATGGTTACATCCTTGCACTCTGTGTCCCTCTTCCATGCTTTCTTTATTACCAGTTGATACATTATACATTTTACTTATTATCTGATTCCTGCAAAAATGCAAGTTCCACAAGAGGCTGGAATTGCTTTCTATTTTGCTTCCTTGTAAATCTGCAGCATCTCGAAGACTCCAAGGCTTATCACTGGCTTCCATTAAATACAGAGGATGCCAAAATGTATATGCATTTTAAGAAAGAAAAAAACTGTATTAAAATTGTAATACTCAATATATAACGATAACAAAAGATGAATACAAGTCTCATTTGACTTCTGCAATTACAAGAGGTGCTCAAAGTGGTTACCATCAGTATTTATGTAATACATAGATAACATCTCTCAAAATGTATATACATTTTTTGGCAATCATGGTATTTATTGAATACATGGATGTGTTCCATGGTTTCAATTGAAATTTTTATGTGGTTCGTGAATATGTTTCTCTAGCCTAGGATTCTTTCCTGGGTTTAAAATCCACATATTCAACTGTTTGTTAGAATTGAAACATCTCAAACTTAAAACACCCAAGATTGAATTCATTGTCTTGCCTCTTTGCATCTCTGCATAATTTCTTATACCCCCTGTAATCTTATATAATCTCTTTCATGATGAATATCAACCATTGATCCAGACACCAAGTGAAAATTATTGAAATGATGCCACAAATTCTTGTTGCTAGATCCTTCCCTCCTCTTGTACCAGTCTCCTCCCTTCACTCACCTATCCTAGTGCTTTTGTTGAAGTTCCCTTGAGTGAAGAAATACCATAGGCTCTTAATTCGTCATCTATTTCCTTCTGGTCTCACCCTTCAAGGAGTCATATTCCACACGGCCCCAAGTTAAAAATCTGGCCATGTCACTATCACTCTTAAAATTAGTCCATGGGAGTCAGTGACTACAACTAATCAGTATAATAAAGAGACCCTGCCATGATTTAGCCTTTAGGCATCTCCCGAGCCTAATTTTTCCATGCATTTTGAGCTCAATTTTAATGTCAACCTTTCTTCCAAATCACAGGTTGCTTTATTTACCCATATTCATTTTTTTAGTAGAGAAAGCTGTTCTTCAGTGTACAAGCTCTAACTTGTGTTTTTATTTTCTAAGATTTAGCTTAAGCTCTTCTTCTTTATTAGCTTTAGTCTCCTTTGCTCAGAAATACTTCACAACTCCTTATACCGTGTCCTGTATAAACTCTATCTTAGTGTTATACATTTACTGTACTTACTTTTATATACTTCTACTTTGTATTACTAGGCCATAAGCTCTTAGAGAACAGGGACCATGACTTACTCATCTTTGCAACCTCAGTGATTCTCATGTTGGGGAAAGCAAATACCTTAGCTAAATAAATAAATGAAAGTAGAACTATGAGTTTAGATAGAAGTATGAAACAGTGAGAATGTGAAAGGAGCTTAACTGCACAGAATACACATAAAAGAGAATAAAGTCATTGTAAGTTCATAAACAAAGAAGTGGCCGAAAAAATTTTTTAGAACATTTGAATCTATTATAAGCATTAAGATGTGTCAGGAGGAATGAAGGTGAGGTCTAACCATAAGGAAACCACTGAAGGAGTCTAGAAATAAAACAGAAAACAACCACAACAACAACAAAACACCCTATCCCAACCCACCAGTCTGCGTTAGTTACTCCCATTGCTCTCTGTGGGCCATTACATTTGAAATGCTTGAAGAGCTTCTGTTCACCATGAAAGACACACAAAATTTTTGTATGAGAGAGTTAAGAAGAAAAATAACAGCCCAGATTAGGGTAATGGCAGTGGGAAGGTAAGAAAGGACAGACAGTGTGCAAAATTTCAAGGAGAGCCGTTCTGCTGAGGTGGCTCAGTCTTGTGTCTTCATGTTCTAGGCATGAGCTCAATGTTCCCTGATGACACACTGTCTCTTCATGTCATCAGAATGTCTTCCTTTTCCTTGCTTTTGATTGCTATATCGCTGCGTCAGTGCTTGGCTGGCGTTTTGGTAAATAAACATTCAATAAATCCTGACTGAACTATATTCTAAGGCTAGGCTTTGGACAACCAGTCTTCCTGTTAATCAATCTAAATCATACCCTTAAAATCTATATTCATCTTGCACTGTAACCATGTCTCTCTAAAATGCTTTCCTCAGCTCATCTCTAGCTCATCCACTTATATCTGCTTTGTTCTCAGCACCCACTGTCACATCCTCCCACCCCCTTTCATTCAAGTTGTGAATAAGTGCTCAGGCTCTTCTGGGTCCTTCTCTACACAGCCTCCTCTAAAAGCATAATATTTTGAAAATTTAGTCCTTAAACCTATAAGCTCTGGATCCCCATCTAAGTGACTCTGGGTAGGATTTTTACTTTTTACTTGAGACCAATTAATTGTCACAACCTAGTCAGAAAGCAAAGGCTCAAGTATTGAATTGTGTGAGTTTTGACCATGTCAGGGTTTGTGGTTGCTGTGTATTAGCTCTGGTATAGTGAAAGGCATCAAATTAGGTACATACACAAGTGCATATATATTTATATAAAAATATACATATATAGTTGTTTTAAAAGAGATTAAATCGACTTTTCTGATATGAAAGTGATATAGTTATTGGAAAAAATTTAAACTATACAGATAAAACATGAGAAAAATAAATATTATCTGAAATTACACCATCCAGAGATAATCACTGTTAACATTTTATAGACAGTATTCCAGACATTTTTTCAAGTTCTATACAAATGTGAGCATATACATGTGATTATATACACATCCAAACTTCCAAATTAGATCAGGTTATGCATTCAGGCTTTAAAATTTGGATTTCATATTTAACAATGTATTATGGAGCTTGAATGACAAATTACACACACACACACACACACACACACACACACATAAAATATACATATATACACAAATATATATATATAAATTATCATTGTTAAATTCTGCTTATTATGGTGTCGTGTTACTATTTAGTCAACCAGTCCTGATTAAAAGGTATTTATCCATCTCTGTTTTTTTTACCATTATAGTCTACTGTGATGCTTGTTTCTGCATAAATATCATAGATAATATTTGTTTTTTCATGTTTTATCTGTATAATTTGAATTTTTACATTAAACATCTTTTAAAACAATTCAATTCATAAACTTGTCACTGTGTGCTTATGTAGGCAGCACCATAGAAACAGCTTGGTAAGGTGTCATAACTTTGGTATATCTGTCTCACAGCTGTGTTCGTGTGGACATGTGGTGGTGTCTTGCTGAGTGGCCTTCTTTATTGTTGTTGAGTGATTTTGTGTGCCATCAGAGAATATCGGAGCTTGAATTAGAGCAACAAACAAACATTAAATTTCTTGTTAAACTTGGCAAGAGTGGAAGTGAAATCAGGGATACATTTGTCCAAATTTATGAGGTTAATGCCATGAAGAAAACAGCAGTGTACAAATGGATTACATGTTTTTCTGAGGGGAGAGAACATGTCACTGGTGAAGAGAGGTCAGGGTGGCTAGTAATAGGCAGAACTGACAAAAGCATTGCAAAAATTTGCTGAGTTATGTGTCAAAATCATTGACTGACTGTGAGAAGCTTAGCAGATGTAGTAAACATAGGTAGAGAAACAGATAGGAAAATCTCAATGGAAAATGTTGGCATGAGAAAGGTGTGTGCAAAAATGGTCCTAACGGAGCTCACCAATGAACAAAAACAAATGAGAGTAGAAGTTTGCCAAGAACTTTTGGAGAATCAAGACAACATTGTTGGCCATGTGATCACTGGTGATGAAAACAGATGTGCCGATATTACCCTGAAACAAAGCATTAAAGTGCGCAATGGAATTCAGCCAATTCTCCAGGACCAAAAATCTTTCATCAGTTCAAATAGAGAGTTAAAATGATGTTGCTAACCTTTTTTGATACCAGAAGGATTGTTCATTATGAATTTATACCAATGGGACAGTCAACCAAGTTTGCTATTTGGAAGTACTGCAAAGCTTGCATGAAAAAGTTAGACAAAAACAAACTGAACTTTTTACCAACTCATGGCTCTTGCATCATGACAACGTACCAGCTCACATAGCACTGTCTGTGATGAGTTTTTAGCTAGTACTCAAATAATTGTATTGGAACACCCTCCCTACTCACTTGATTTGGCCCCCAGTGATTTTTTTCTTTACCCTAAGATAAAGGAAATATTGAAAGGAAGACACTTTGAAGACATTCAGGACATCAAGGGTAACACAATAACAGCTCTGATGGCCATTCCAGTAAAAGAGTTCCAAAATCGCTTTGAAGGGTGGACTTGGTGCTGGCATTGGTGCATAGCTTTCCTAAGGGAATACTTTAAAGGTGACCATAGTGATATTCAGCAATGAGGTACGTAGTACTTTTTCTAGGAAGAGTTTATGAAATTAATTGTGAGACCTCGCATGTTTATGTGTATACATACATCTTGGAGTCCCTGTCTGTTTAGATGCTTTATGCAAATTCCACGAAGCAGAACTTCTGATGCCATGACCCCTGAGATTTTTAGCATTAAGTGCCTGACTATTTTTGTAACTTTCTTTTCCTCCAGGTCATTGATACTAAGAGACTATGGCCAGGTGTTCCTGTGGATTGTTATCTACCACCAAAGTACTAAATGGAATAGCATAATTAAAAACTGTAATTACATGGATTTTTTAAAAAACAGCATAATCAAGCTTTTTATTTATTTATTTATTTTAAATATGTGGATAGTTTCCTGGCTGGGAATTGAACCCAGGCTGCAGCATTGACAGCCTAAAGCCTTAAGCCACTACACCACCAGGGCACTCCTACATGCAGTTTTATAATGGTTAACACTGTTTATTATGTTTTGTTTTGTTTTTTGGATATGAATTACATGGAGTGAAGAGAGACTAGAGTGTTTGAAAAGTATATTCTAAAGTAATTTAATAGCAAAAGGGCGAGCTAGCTGTGTCCGTCTTTCTTAATAGAGTAAGTACATGGGTTGTGGGTATTAATGATACCAAACCAGGGTGAGTTCTTCCAAATACCACTTTCAAACAGAAAAACTGTTGACTGTAGTGTTGAACTTAATCAATGTTGCTTGATGGTTTTTAGGGCCAAGTAGGAAGCTGTAAACTGAAAGACCTGAGCATTGAGCATACATTTTCAATTAAACAGCACAGAATTGGTTTTTGCGCTTATTATGTCCTCAGTTCATGCACAAAAAGACTTAATTATTGGAGCCTTTCTGACATACCTATTGCATCATATACAGAAGCTTGAGGCTGAAGTCAGTGACAGTATTTTCAATATTTTAAAAGAGGATTTTAAAACACTAAAATAAAACAAAATAGAAATAGTAATAATAAAAACAAAAAGCACCACTGAAACTGAAATTCTCAAATATACAAATGTCAGGAATTTCAATTTCTGGTGCCCAGGGTGACTATAATCCAACCCCATTGTGCATATATAATAATTTAGAGTTAAGTGCATATTTGGTATGAAATATGAAATATATGAAATGTTACACATGCTTAAGGGGAGAAGAGTTATGGTTGCTGTGGGAAACAAAATTCTGAATTTCCTGATGTTTGTGCTGTGAAGCCTCAGCCATCAGGTTGCATTAGCATAATTTTCTACATTTAATAACAGATTGTTCCATTGTTGCTTTCAAGAGGGAAATGACTTTCTCCCTTCTCCTAATATATTTAAAGTGATGGGATTTATTTTAAATTGAATTAATCAGAAAACACGGGTTCTTTATCAGATATAAGTGACAAGCACTAACCCTGCATTCTGCCTCCAATTAAACAATTTAATTGAAATAGTATTTAGAGGCTTTTTAATTTTTAAATGCAAAATATATATATTAATTGAGTTAATGGAAATAATACTGATAAATTATGTTATTCAAAAGATATTTAAGCATATTATTTTTAAAATCTTTCACAGAATACCCTTTCCTCTACTGGCTACCCATATTACTATAATCTGCAACAATAAGCAGGCATTGTCTGACTTCCTCGTCTATGGATGTCTGCAATGGCTGTGACTGCATTTGGAATCAGCACCATCATTCTCTTTATTCTCAAAATTGTTTTTCTACATTGAGGAAACTGGGACTTACAAAGGTTAAGTAAATTGCTCTCAGTCAGAGAAAAAAGATGAGATTAAACACAGACAGGTCTGAGGGATCTCAAGATCCACTTTCTATGAAACCCTATTGCTCCCATTCTGCCCCTCTGTACTTGACCTGACTCAAGTATCTATACCTACTGAAGACAGATGATAGTAATAATAATCAAAATTATGATAATATTCAAAAGCCTTAGTTAACACTGATAGTAGTGAATTGGCCATGGCATTCCTGTGCATGGAGACAGGAACTTTGGGGGCATAATACTTAAACTGTAGTGGAGTTGAACTGAGGATAACCTGGTCTATTTAGTATCATGACAGTGAATTGGCATAGCATAAGCACAGCTTGAATCACGGAGCCGTAACTTTGGGTTAGGTGCCATTCCAAGCATTTTTACAAAACTTATTCATCTACTTAAACTATGATAACACTATTATGCAATGATTATAATCATCCTGATTTTACAGATTAGAACTGTAAAACACCAAGAGATTATTTGCTGAACACCCACATAACATAGTTAAATACCCACAGCTATTAAGTGGTAGGACCCGAGGTGAACAGAGCTGCTTGGCTCAAAGTTGGTGCTCTTAACCACTCTGGAAGAGGACAAGAATATTGTGAAAGATGACAGCACATGGACAAAGGCATGTCCTTTCTTTTTTGTCCTTGATCAGTCATATATACCTGCCCAGAAAGCCCTTTTGTACCTCTCAAGATAACATAAGATCTGGGGCAAAAAAAGGTCTCAAGCTAATTTTGACCACCATTCATTCCCTCCAATAAAGATCGATTTTAAAATATCAATTTTTAAGTATTTCTGTTGATGGTGATACCATAAGGGAAAAAAACCACTTTTATAAAGCACTTGTTTGTTATAAGTCTCTAATTCTCTCACACTGAACTTGACTTGTATGTTCTCCTATTCTGCCTTCCTAGCTATTGTTACCATCTCGTCAACACTTCTGTAAAACAACCTGTTACATGCCTTAATTGGAAAATTTCCTTGAGCCTCACAATCTTCTCCTCTGCAAGTTTAAGTGCCCCCATGGGTTTTGACTTCCTCAATGAGACATATTTTGCAGAGATGTTCCCAACTAAGATAACGGTAAATAAAGCAATGGACTGATAGCCATATAATGATCTTAGCCCTAAGGTAAAAATTATTTTCCTCCTTAAATACTCTTATACAAATTTATCAAGATCTGAAAAGTAGAAAGGGAGGAATAAAAGTTTATTTTTTAAATTGTAATTTTAAAAATCCTGAGAAACAACCCCTATCCCTTTCTGCTCACTCTCCCCCAATTTTCAATTCATCACTTGAATTAACTTCCTAAAAACTGACCATCAGATAATGGACGACTATCGGGTTTATCAGCAGAGCCCAGACACTGCAAAGAGGCAGCCATGAGTCAGCCAGGAGTGGGGGCCTCGGCTGTGTGAGCTTTGATAAAGTGAGCAGAGCCGCCCCCAGATGCTGCAAAGCAATTAAAACAGCAGAGAGGGCTTCTCTCCCCTCCCTTCCTCTTTCTTTTCCCCCTAAAGTTGAATAAAAATGATTTGATAAATTATTCTTTTCAGAGCTGACCACTTGAGGAACAAAAAAGGAGAGAGAGAGAGAGAGAGAGAGAAAGGAAAGTCACTCTTGAGAACTCATTATTAGCATGGATTCCCAGAACTCCAGCAATCATCACAGAGCCACACAAGAGGGAAGGCTATGGGATGAAAGGACAGAAGGGAGTTTTATCTCCAGGCGTGCAGGACAGACGGAAATGTTCTCCATAGGCTGAAGAGCCTGGTCAGCATTGGAGGCGCTGTTAGCCTTCATGTTTTTGAAAAGCAAACCCCAAACCCTAAGCATTAGCTCCAACCTGGAATGGAAAGCATAAACCTCTGTGTTCTTCACTAAGACTGGGAATGAACCCTGAAACCTGACTAGGGCAGTGCCTTCACAGTAAGTTAGAGCTGCAGGTAGAAGTAAAAAAACCAAGGCGCCCCTTAGGAGTAAAAGGAAAGAGCTCTCTGGAGAGCTCAACAGGGACTCTGGAGAGGGCTGGGAACTCCATTGATTTAAGTGGTACAAGCCCCAGACAAGAATGTTAAAACAAACAAACAAACAAACACCCCCCCCCCCACTCAAAAAACAGGGAAACTGGGGAGAGAGAGAGAGAAAAAAAAAACTAAGAATTTAAGACACCAATCAAATCCCAATTCACATGTTCCATAAATGTATTTTGCAGGCATGAATAGCTTTGTCACTCAAATTTGCATGTTGCAAAGTGAGGTTTGTGCAGTCTCTAACATGTGAAGATGAAGCAGAAGTGTCTCTCATGGCAAAACCCCTGGAGGTGTCATAACAACCACTAAAAATAGTGGCCATAATAGAGAAGATGAAAACCTAAGGATTAAAACTCCCTTGGACTCTAAAAAAACATGGAGGACAATTTTTGGACTCTAATCTTAACTAAGTGCTCGGGAGGACTGGCAGATTGCTAACCATCTAAATCTCTGAATCAGCCAGGCATTTTGATTCATAAATATCTGATCTAAAAACAAATAACTGTCATGAGACAGTTTTGACATTATGACATTATGCTATGAAAAGAACCTTCCCCCCCACACACATTTTTTCTCCCCTATACTCAATTATACTTTAGCTCACCAATCCTGTCACTCCTCTATACTTGAGGCAAACAAAAATTGAGAATTATATTGCTTTCTTTGGCCCAAAGCAATTGTGATACTTTGTGAAATAATGATAAGAAGGTGTTCTTTATATAGCCAGACTTGAAGTGTGAGGACAGCATGCTATGACAAAGGCAGAATAAAGAAAATGTGAACAAAGAGCAAAAGAGAAACTGGGAACATGAGTGACAGCATGCAAATGGGGAGGCCCAGTGCAAAATAAAGTGGAGATACATAATCAAAGATTCTTTTTCCTTACAATGAAGAATTATTTCTTCTAGATCTCCATGTTAAGTAGACATTCGATGCCACTCAGGGAGTGTTATTCTTCCTAGTTCCTTACCGTATTCATTCAACCCATCATGATGTTTCAGTGCCCTCTGTCACCTGAATATTTGTAATATCAGGGTCAATAAGAGAAGCAGTTCAGTTAAGCATGGACTAAGTGTGAAGCCCCTTGCTAGGTTAAGGCTAGGGACATGGATACAACATGGTAGCTTTCTTATTTTCATTCTAATTAAAAACTACATAAATAAAAAATTTCAATATATCTGGTATGGTGAAAGCATCTAACCCAGACCAAAATAGAGACAGGAGAGGAAGACAAAGAAGACTTATTGGAGGAGATAAAGTTCTACAAGTTGAAGATGAGGAAGGGCACAAAGGCTATTTCATACTAGGTGAATAGAAGGAGTAAAATTTCATAAGCATGCAATAACAACACAATAACCACAGTTGCTTGATATTATCAGAGTATAAAGTTTTAGGAAGAGTAAGATATGAGAATGGAGAAGTAAGCAGGGGTCAGATTACAGAGTAATAACTGCACTTGGAGAAGACCTTGATTGTAGACGTCACTTCCATTCATTATCTCATTGCCTTGAGCTTAATCAAAGGTCCAGATGCAGCTTAAAGGGATGCTGGGAAATGTAGTCTGAAGTTAAGTAGTCAGTGTTCAAGGACCAAGGGAAAGGTGGAGACTGAGAGCACAAGTGGCAGTCTACAACACATTTTATCTTATTGACGGTAGAGAGATGCTGAAGGATCTGAAACATGGAAATATCACAGCTATGTTTGAAAGTCAGAAAAAGTTTTCCTGTAGAAATATAAAGAATTATACAGTATAATGAATCAAATATACCAGCTAACAGAATGACTGAGATGGCAAAATGTTGGTCTGTACTTATTAATTTCATTTAAAGAGAAAATTAGTCATTTTTGGGGTATGATTTGTTGACTAAGATTTACCGCAGCTATACATGTCTCCATCATTTATTTTTGCCAAATCAGACTCATTTGGCATTACTAGTGAGGTTTCCAGGCAAAGGCAACAACTTCTGTAAAGACCTAGACAAGAGTCAGAGATAATCGTTAGTATGAAAGAACCAAAGATCTTAAGGACTGTGTGGAGAGGTGTTGATGAGAAAAGGTGCTGGAATTGTAGGCACAGTTTAGATTTTGCAGCCTCCCTTAGGCTCTGCTGATGCCTTGGGGCTTATCAGATAATGCAGGAACATTGCAGAGGGTAAACAAGACAGTTGCAGCATTAACATTTTTGTTATTGAGAGTTCACCTGGATGCAGATTGGAGGAAATAGTATGGCAAACCTGAAAGCAGGCCGACCAGTGGAGTCTACCGTAGTAATCCAGGATGAGAGAAGGATAGCTGAAATTATACATGATAAAATTCCCTCCTTAAACTAAAAATATGGACAGCACTGTAGGGCCTGTAAGTAATTTATAATTAAGGTACAAAGGCAGATAGAAGTTTACTGAAGAAAGCAGGTGCCCTACCCCGACTCAGGAGCCAGCAGAAGGGAGATTATCACACTAGCTGCATGAAGGAAGTAGTGCAGAAGGGGTGAGCCAAGGGTACTGTTTTAAAGACAAGACTCTGAAGGGCCATCCATCAAAAGTAGCTTAGACTCTCAATCCCACTGCTAACAGGTGATGAAACCTGATCCATAAAACATTCCCAGGTGTCACTGAATTGAAGTGTTAGAGGATTTTACTCACTCTGAATAAGAAATCACTTCTAGTGCTTGAATTTTAACAGATTTTCTTCTCCTTCCACCACACCACTCTCTTTCTCTCTCTCTCCCACCTTTCTAAGTATATAGCTGCATTAACTATAGACAAGTTGGTGAGAGACCTCATATTTCTGTAATATTTGCTATGACTGATTTATTCATTCAATTGTTCATTTATTTATAAATTCATTTTTGGTATTCATGGAAATTATTTAGGGAGTTTCAGACACTGTGGTGGAAAGAAAAGCAGTCAGTGAGGCTCTCTTTCCAATGAACATGGAGCTTAAAATCATAAAATTCCAAAATTGGAAAAGGACCTTAGAGGTTATCATACTCAACTCTAAATCCACAATATTCATTTTTGTTGGGTGGACCAGCCTCTGAACAATTTCTGGGATACTGGATTTTCTACCACTAGGTAGCTCATTAGTAGTTATTTATTTCTTGAACCAAAATCTAGTTTCTGAATTTAATCTGGTAAACTAATTTTTGCTATTTAGACTGTAAAAAATTCAATCTCTCTTTCATACCATAGTACTTCAAGAATTTGAAGACTTGCTCATCCCCCAACCCCAATTCTAATGTCTAGGTTAAATAATCAACAGCTATTTTAGCATTTGGACTCAAAAAAAGAGAAAAAAGTAAATGTACTTACTCTAACTTCACACTGACCTCGACATCAATTCAAGTCACTAAATATTATACATACTTGGTATATTTCAGCCTTTCACTCCTCTAGGATATTTATCTTAAACTTCTCTAACTTTTAGAAAACAAAAGCCAGCTGGATGAAAAGGGTGAAGGTATTAAGAAGCACAAATTGGTAGTCACGAGGATAGAAAGTACAGCCTGGGGAGTATCTTCAATTAACAATTGTGTATGGTGTCAGGTGGGCACTATAATAGACTTATTGGGGTGATCACTTTGTGAATTACATGAATGTCTGATCGCTATGCCGTATACCTAAAACTAACATCATATTGAATGTCAACTGTAATAGAAAAATTTTTAAAAATTAATAAAAGTTAAATTTTATTTGCTGTCAAAAAGAAAGAAGAAGAAAAAGAAAACACAAAACAAAGCAAAAGCCAGGGAAAGCTATCCTGATCTCCTCACCACCACAGACCTCCCCTGAGATGAGGGAGTGCACAGCCTGACTACTTGCTTGAAAGAAGAAATAAAATAGTAAGAACCTGAAACCATTACAATATCGTACGTAAAATGTAATTTTTTTAAAAACAGAACATATTGGGAGAGAAAACAAAAATAATATTTTAGAAAGTTAGCCACATTAAGAGTTGAAGTTAGGTACTTGAAGCAATGAGGAGCAATTAAAAAATTGTTTGTTTGATTTTTAACACAGTGATATGATTGAAGTGAGGTCTTAGGAAAGCACACTTAGAGGACAGAGGTGGTAGAAACCAGAGGGGAGGAGATTAATATGCTGTAATACATGGGTGAACAGAAAAGCAAATAGGCCTTTTCCAATTTTTTTAACTTGTGGGCATTTTTTGTCCCCAGTTATTCACACCTTCGCAGTGTCAGTCAGATGATTAAAAATAACGAGTGAAGTCCATCGATCCCATTTCACTGGCTGTGATGGTTAATTTCATGTCAGGTTGATTGGCCCTGAGATTAGACATTATTTCTGGGTGTGTCTTTGAAGGTAATTCCGGATTAGATTAGCATTTGAAAAATGGACTCTGTAGGATACATTATGCTTCTCAATTTGTGTTGGCATCATCCAATCCATGAAAGGCCTGAGTGGAACAAAAGATAGAGGAAGGAAGAATTTGCCATCTTCCTTTGGACATCTCATCTTCTCCTGCCTGTAGACAGGGAGTTAAACCATGGATTGGCTCCATTGGTTCTTCGGCCTGAGGACTGAATCACACCATTGGCTTTCCTGAATCTCCAACTCCCATTCAGCAGGTCACGAGATGTCTCAGCCTTCACAGTTGCATGAACCAATTCCTCATGATAAATATAGATAGAAAGATAGAAAAATAGATAGATGATACATAGATAGATAGACAGATAGATAAGTAATATCAGTTTTGTTTCCCTGAAGAACTCTGACTAGATACACAGGCCAGGCCTATGGAAATGCAGTTAAGGTGAGATTGATGAGGAAGGCATAGGCATGGCTTATGAGGGGAACATGAGAGTTGCAAGACAGCAATGAGAAAAGATTGCAAGAGAAACTATAAATTAACATTTAGTGATACATCCAGAATGTCAAACCTTAGTCTCTGCCTTTAAAAAAATATTTTCCAGTTTTTGGTAAAATTTTTCAAACACTAATTTCATATATAGGGTGAAATTTTTCAAACACTAATTTCATAATTGGGCAGAAGTAACACCCTTCTTTAAATAGTTAAAATATTGTTGTGTTACAGAATTACATGCTTATGATTTTGTAATAAAAGATTTGGTATAGAGTACCAACTCATAAAAAGGGCATTACTTCTGCCCAATTCTGTAAAATAGACTATATTAGAAACCATTTTAGCTACCACAAAGTCCAAATAACCATTTTATTCTTTAATGATTTTTTTTTTTTTTTTTTTGGTAAATGGTTGGTCTTATTGCATGAAACAAAGCAAAAGAAAAAAAAACAAGAGAATAAAAGTGATACCTTGTATGTTAATGTCTTCCAAGTTTACACATGACAGCCTTGGAGTGAAGTGTCACATATACGGAAGGAAAACAAGCCACCTTTCATGTCCCTTCACCTCTAACGCTGGCATATCCACCCTCTGGATCCTCTGGGTTCTAGAAATCTTTTCCTCTCCCGTGTGCACCACCTTCAACCACTCAACAAATCCTTCCATATCTTCCCCCATGTTTCCCTAATTTTTCCATTTCCACACTCCTTCCACATTCCGTACTTCATCTCTGTACTCCTGCACCCATTTCCTAGTTGGTTCTCCCTGGGGTCTCTATCCTACCCATGGATGACAGATGGCCCATTGTTCAATTTGCTTTTCCAAAACCTGATCTACATGTCTTCCTATGGACTCAGATCCAAAGCCTTCTAGCAAATGATTCCTTCTTACCTATCCGCAGTCACTTCTAATTCCTCAGAAGAGTCTTTCCATTTCAGAACACAAAATCTAATCCACTTGCTGCTCTTGACGGATCTTGACTTTCTTCATAACAACACCTTCTTTACTTTCTCCCAATATGTGTTTACTATCCTTCAAAGCCCATCTCCAGGGAGACTTTCTTGACTCATTCTGTGCCAGGTGGACACTCTTATCCTCTACTACCCCGCATGTATCTCCGCACATACATCCACACATACCACTTTTCACAGGTGGCATTATGACTTATCTCTAGTTGCTTCATTCAAGTCTCCATGAATTAAAAAAATTTTTTTTGTTAATATTTTTATTAGCAGTTCTATTCAATAAAAACTCAAAGCTGAGATGAATAGGTGTTATCATTGAAAGAAGACTCATGATTGAACCTAATTTTAACAAGATTAAAAAAATGGCAATGCTTTTAAAGGATGAACTTGCTGGGAATAGATACAAGTGGCGCATTTGGGACATGGTGGAAAGAGCACTGGGGTTGTCGCTGAGCAGTGTATAACCTTGGCAGGTCTATTTACTAAATAACCAACTTTCCTTACCTAACAAAAATAAAGAGATTGGACTACGTGGTTCCAAGTATTCCTTTCAAGTCCAAGCTTCTATGTAAAAGATAGCTGATGTGTCCTCAGTGATTTTTTTTAATAGGGAAAGAATATGACCACAAGTAAGAATCAATAGGGTTATGAAGATATTATCTTATATGGCAAACGGGACTGTTAAAATATGATTCCCATTATTGACCATTAGACCCTAAAATAGGGAGATTATTCTGGATTATTTGGTTGGGCCCAATATAGTCACATGAACCTTTAGAAAAGGAAGTCAGAGAGATTGGAACCAGGAGAAGGATCCCACCCACTGTTGCTGGTTCGAAGGTGAAGAAGGCACATGCAAAGCATAGAAAGAAATGAGTTCTTCCGCAATCAGTGAACCTGGAAGATGTTCATGAGCCCCAGATGAGAACCACAGCCCAACAGTTACCTCGATTATAGCCCGGTGAGACTCTGAGCAGAGACCCCAGCCATTCTGTGCTGAATAACTACCTTCAGAACTGTGAGGTGATAAATTTGCATTGTTTTATGCTGCCAAGTGTGTTACAGTGGCAATGCACCAAGAACAGGGTAACGCAGTTCTTGGTTTTCTATACTATATCATAACCAACACAGGGTAATCTTGAAATGCCCAGAGGACAGCTGAACGTAAAAACCTGGAGCTTATAAGAGAGGGCAAAGCAGGAAATACTGACATCAAGTTATCGAGACAAAAGCAAACTGTTGAGTCTACAAACATGGATGCATTTACTAAAACACTTGAGTGATGCTAGGAGAATAGAAGTGCTTGTGACTAAGTCTTTATGAATGTCCATCCTTTAGCTATGGAAAAATTAAAGAGACAGAATTCAGGAGACAGAGAAGAAATGGTCAGATATCAAATTAAGAACACACACACACACACACACACACACACACAAATAACAGAGGTGGAACATTTTTAGAAAGAGTAATTGGTCACACCAGGTGGCCTCCATCATTTCAGTGAAGAAGGAAGCTAAATCAGTTAAAATTGGTGCTTATTGGAACTCTGACAAAAAAGTTCTACAGTATTCTTTCAGTAAGGGTTCTAGAACATCTGTTAGAGCTAAGGTAAGGGAGCCTCATTGGCAGTAGAGCCGGAGTGATTTTGTGGTGGGCCAGGAGCATAAGCATGTCTGCATCTTCTTCCAGGACACACTGTGATATAGACCCAGGTGAGCCACTGTGACAGGCAATTGTGTCCCAAGGTTGGGCACTGGCAAACTGTGTGTTGCAGAACATCAGTGTAAGAACGTTCAACTAGAACCACGGCTAGAAGACACTAGAATTTGGAAAGCTCTTATTAAAATGAGGAGCAGGCTGTATGCTGGTTGAAGTAACTGAGACCCTACAGGAGGGGTGAAAAGGCTTTGTGGTGAATAACAGGTGACAATCAGCATGCCTGTCTGACTGCAGCACTTCCCCACATAAATCATCATATTCAGTCTTGTCACCTTTAAAGGACGTGCCATTTATGTTCATTTTCAAGATACAGACATAGAAACTGTAATGTTGGTATGGCTTATCACAGAGCAGGTCAGAAGCAGACCCTGGGGGTCAAAACTTTTGACCCCAAATTCTGTGGGAGGTGTAGTGTCTAGGAAGTGCTGTCTTGGGGACCAGAACCTCTGGTTGCAAAGCCCTTTCTATATCATCACACCACCTCTCAAAACCAGACCCGTAGTTATATCCATGTTCCTTCATGAGCATGTTTATATGCATTGCACATTTTATTCTCATGACAAACCTTTGGGGGTGAGTGTGAAGATTTTTTATTCCCATTACGCAGGTAAGGAAATTGAGGTGTAGAGAATGTCAAAGACCACACCACAGTAACAACTAGTCAAAGAGAGTTAACACTCTTATACTAGCTTTAAACCTGCCACCAGCATTTCTTTTTCATTATATACCAGATATCTATATTCTTTTTATATTTTCCCCTTAGCTGCTCTTCCTGCCCTGGTTCATGTGCATCAGATCCCAGCCCCATTGTATCTATTTCTCACAGCCCAATCAGAGGCAAGACAAGTGACACAGCTGTCATTAGTTTCCTCCCTGAGCTCAGAAGCTGCTACTCATCTCAGAGATCATCGCCTCCTCTGCATGCGCAGTGGATTTGAGTGGGTCCCTCCTCCCACTGTTTCAAACCATATGGAACTGATGCAGCACGAGGGGAATACTTCCCGAAGACTGACAGCTTGTGTGAAAAAGCTGACTAACTGACTCGACGTGCAAAATGGCACAATGCCTTGGAGAATGTTAAGCAGTTAGAAAAAGAAAAGAAGAAATGATAGATGTTGTAGAGAAAAGAAAATGGAAAAGAGGAAAATGGAATATCAGAAGGAAGCGAACCACCCTCCTCGCCCCCCACAAAAAAAATCAGAGGAAAAAATAGAAGTGTGTCAAAAGGAAATAAATTCTATGAAAACAATTACGTCGTCATCATCATCTTCATCATCATCTCTTAAAATGTAAGCTAAAAAAGAAGACATACTTGTCTTCCCTTCAATCTTCTATTCCTTCCTGTCACTTATTTGTGAGGTAAAATGCAACTAAAAATATATAGAATAAACTGAGGTTTGCTTTTCCTACTTGACCTTAGGATATTTCTTTATTCCCAATTTTTTACACAATAGGGATGTAACTATATGTGTGCATATTTCCTCTTTATTTTATTCATTTTTCCTAATCTATTCCACTCCCCTTCAGGAATCAGAAGAAATGAGAATATGGGAGGAGGAGACCTACTGAAGGTTAGTTGGTATCATTAGTCACTATATTAATGAAGCCCAGAGATGTCACAGTACAGCCTGGGGGAATAAAATGTCTCAGTGACGGCCAGGACAACACTGACAGTTTCTAGCCTTTGAAAAACACAATGAATCAGAAGCAACATCTAACACTTCATTGGATTTCAGTAACTTTAATTTAAGTAATGAGCAAATAATTTTATGCATTCCTCTTTGAATCTAGGCAGTGAAAGCTTTAACATAGGAGTAATTTTTCTTCCAAATACACTTGAAGATCATTTGTTTTCTTGGGCGTTTCAGGGCTCCCTCAAAAAACAGGATTTTGCACCTTTTGTGATACGGGGTTCACTAGTGAGATGGAGGCTCCCTCTTGTGGACATTTGGTTAGTTGCGGGTGTGAGTTCTAACCTACTTTGAGGTGTTACTTCCTTGTGACCAGTGTATAATTATGACTAATGAAGTGAGCTCCAAGGATAATGCCTAATTAACACCCCCCGACACACACAATTCTTCTCTGAAAGTTTGCAACAATGCATAATTTGTATCATTTATTTACTTTCTTATTTGTGCTTGCTCACTGTAGATATCTGGTATTTTAAATTTCTTTTCTTATTTTTGTAACTAGGTAAAATTTAAGGGTTGGGTTTTCATGTCATGGTTCTCCCAGGTCAAATTATAATTTTCTACTTATTGGATTGAAAGTGTGATGTTTTTTACCTATTATTTGTATGACCTTGGGTAAGTTAATTAACTTCTCAGAGCTTGGGTTTCTTGATGAGGGGAAATAAAAAAAATAATAAGCTTTCATAGGCTTGTGAGAATTATAAAAGAACTTATATATCAATATAAGCATTTTTTTCTGGTACAGTAAAACATGATCCTCTAAGTAGTTAATACATGCTAATTTTAGTTTCGTTCGCTGATCTCTTGTGGCTGGGTCAATGTATTTAACTGGAAATGTGACTCATAGGAACTTATACAATAAGAATTAAATTTGTGTAATGAATAGACAATGCACTGTAAAACTGTACACCTGGAACCTATATAACTCTTGATAACCAATGTCACCCCAATAAGTCTAACAATAAAAATATTTTTATAAAAAAAGAATTATATTGAGAAATTCTACCCCAATATACAAATATCTATCTGGTATCTTTTCTGACTAAGCAATGTGCTAGGGGCATAGGCTAAAAAAATGACTGAGAAACTATCATAGGATTCTTCTCTCATTCTGCCCAGGAGCACGTGGAGCAAAGAGAGGTCTGTGTCCTGCCTCTGTCTGGTTCCTGCACATTGTCATTGCTCAATAGATGTTTATTGAAATAAACTTTAGTCGTCTATCTTGGTCTCCACCTTCCCCTTTGTGAGGTATAAAATGCATTAACATCCCATCAATGACAGACTGTGATTAAATACAAACATTGCTCTACTCTATATCTTCTTTTCCTACTCCTTTCTACCTTTTGAATACACACTAATGGTGCTGCTTTCTCATTTTTTTACCTTTCATGCTGAAAGTTCAACATATACTCTATTATTAACCCACATGCTCTATAGTTAATGTTTCTCCCTTTTGAAATATCTTATGCCACAACAAAGATCATTACATGCCAACATAGAGAAATAAATACGTGAGGTTAAGACTCATTCAAACTTAGAGAACACAGTTCATTCTTTGAACCTGTCTTGAACAAAGAGCTCTAAATACAACTATATACAGGAGAAAAAAAAATAGGAAATTTCTGGAAAATATAATGGTTTCTAGCCAAGCAAGGCAATTCCTGTCCTTAGGAGTTTGTTAAGAATAATCAAATGTCAAGAATAATCAAAACCATGGTAAGCAAGTTTGATATATATTTTATTTCTAGTAACTTTCTTTAAGATATAACATGAAAAAAAATTTAAAAAAAAGATATAACATGAACTGTGTTTTAGAAATATATCCTGTATCAATGTGTTGTGAAAAAAAAAACAACAAAAAATAAATAAAAATTACATAAAATGCAGACTCTCTCACACACCAGAATAATTCTTTATCTTCAAAATGCCTTTTACAAATTAAATAGCGTTCTTTTCTGGACTGAATGCTGTGTCCCCCAAAATTCACATATTGAAATCTTAATCCCCATTGTGGTGGTATTAGAAAGTGGGGTCTTTTGAGACCACAGCAACAAACCAGCTTTATGGAACTAGGAAGTGAGCTCTCACCAAACACTGAATTGTCAGCACATTGATCCTGGCCTTCCCAGCCTCCAGAACTGTGATAAATAAACGTCTGTTGTCTAAGCCACCCACACCGTGATACTTCTGTTATAGCAGCCAGAATGGACTAACAGTTTCGTTCCTTAGAGCTTCAATCATGATAATATGAACTAGGACTCTTCCAGAAGAGGGCAAAGTATATAATAGTTAATTAATTTAATAAACCCCAGAGCTATTTTTAGTGTACAGTTCATGTCACATAAGTGGAATTTTCTCCCTTGCTAACATAAGTCTCTCTAGAAATTACAACTTAAATGTTACCTTGCAGATTGGACCACAGCTTCATGAGGGCAAGGATAGTGCTAGTCTCCATCTCTGAGGCATCTCTAGTACTTATTACAATGCCTAATACACATTCTTTCATTATTTGTTAAATTCAATTGAACTAAGCCGAGCATCTTTCCTCAAAACATATATATATTTTAAATCCAGGTATAATTGTGTGATTTTGTTAAAAGCAAGACGCTGAAACAAACCACTAGAAGCCTCTAAGCCTCCAAGAGAATTTGAATCTATAAGTGACTAAGATTTGTTTATAAAATGGTGCCATGGGTTGTGGGGGTGAAAGAATCTGCGGTTGTAATGATTTTCTGTCATTCCTTCCCTAATGTCTTTCTCTCTCCTTGCAGCTCTATTTGTTTTCCTTAGTCACATGTAATAACTAAAAGAGAACAATTGAGTCAGACATCCTCTGTCACAGTTAGAATTTCAGTGCAGACATTCTTTACAGTGTATGATCCCAATGAAGAAGAAAACATTCAAGACCACGTCACTGCTAATATCCATCTAAGTCTTCATCCAGCTGTATTTTTGTAGATTGACTATATGTCTGTTCTGATGTATCTACCTAGTAACCTTGCTTGGCTAGAAACACTCTTATTTTTTTTAGCATTTTATAACTGCACAGAAAGTTCAAGTTACCTTTCTTACTTATTCCTCACTCTAACAAGGATAAGATTTAGAACCAGGAGTATCAGGGAAGGGGCAAGGCACCCCACAGGAATATCTACCATGAGATATTTGAATATATTCAAAGATCTGGGCAGGATGGACATATTGACACAGCAAAGCAAGAGCCTGAAGGCAGTCCAACAGCGATGGAAAGACACAAGGTCAGAACTGACAAGAGTAGGTGCAGAACCCTCCATTCAGCAATTGATTTGAAAAGACCTCTTCTAAGCTGGGCCACAGAGAATAGAATTAAGAGGATGGCATTTCACATACACTTTTTCTCACATCGATGTGTTACTGCCCTTTCCATGGATGTACTACTTTTCCTTCTCTGTTTTTTGGCTGCTCAACTTCATATGATTGCTTTTTTTGTGTGGCTTTCTCCCCTTCCCTCTCTTCTCCCTTTTCCTTCTCCCTCCCCACCTCTCTCATGTGTCTGTACCCGTGTGTGCCTGTGTCTGTGTGTACTTGTATATTGTCGGGGAAGTCTTTGTTCTTCCTGACACTGCAGGGTATGCATTTTACAATAGATATCACATGACATCACACTTATAAACAAAATATGTAGGTAGTCTTGCATGACTATGAACGCTTTGTGTGGTGAATCCTAAGTGACTGCAGAAACCAGCCAAAGACTGAGAAAAGGGATTCCTGAGACTCACACTGACTGAAAAAAGAGATTTCCCAAGCTGGAGAACTGGTGTTAAGTCTTAGTGATTGTTAAACAGGTAGGTCATTTAATGAGAAGTGGCTGTACCATGTGAATCCCAGCCTCAGTCTGACAGGGTAGATGGGTAATACTTCCCTTAGGAGACATTCAAATGTCTAGAATAACCATGAATAAATAATAATCTGTGATGGAAGGAGAGTTGGAGGGGTGGATAAAAAAGGGGAAGAAATCAAAGAATACAAATTCAGTCACAGAATAGTCACAGGGATGTAAAGTGCAGCCTAAGGCATATAGCTGACAATATTGGTAATAACTATGTATCAGAGCAGATATCACTGTGTTGTATACCTGGAACCAATAAAATATTATATGTCAAATGTAATTGAAAAATAAAAAGTCTCAAAAGAAATCTAAAGACAGAAGGAAAGAACAGAGAAAAAAACTGCAAAATTATTTGAATATTTATATTACTATCTTAGGGTATATGAGAAAATAGTTTCTGAAAATCAAGAACAGAATGTTATGAAAAAGGAGCAACAATAGAAGAAATAACTTATGAAGATGAAAAAAATAATCTAAAGAACTCATAGAGAACAACTTCTCCTCATTGGAAAAGGAAAGGTATGAATATATAAGAGAGGCATCATTACCGGTTGGTTCATTAACTGTAAAAATTCCATCATCATCATAGCTGAATATTATGTAAAGAAGTAAGAAAATGGTAGTTTCACTGAGAACACATTCCCTCTGTATTTTCTATTTAAGTCATTGTTATTTATTCTCAGAAATATATAGTACTTCTACAGACAGTGGAATTCTTCAATGACCTAAATATCCTGAGCACTGAAACACATATAGTTCATGTGGTTGTTGATGGAGGTAGATATTAAAGGGGTTTTACTTGTAATCTACAGGTGAGCCCCTATATCCAAGTGGACATGTCACATAAAAACTGGAAGTATGAATCTTGAGCTCAGATGAAAGCTGAAGAAGAAAATGCAATATGTTTGTTTATACATGGTCTATAACAACCAGATGAGTGGTTGAGATGGCCTGATAAGACAATGTAGTGTGAAGAGGAAAAAAGGACCCTGAATTGAAGTTTGAGGCACTCCAACATTTAGAAGTTGAGAAAAGAAGAAGAAGAAAAAAAAAAAGCCAGCAAAGGAAACTGAGGAACAGACAGAAGATGGAGATAAAATCATGGGAAGACAACGTCCTGGAGCCAAGTGAAGGCATGTTGCAAGAAGGAAGGCAAAAGTAACTGTGTTGAAAGCTGTTTAGAAGTAAAATAATAGGATTGGAAAGTATTTCTTGAATTTGGCAACACATTACCCACTGGTGAATTGAGAAAGAAATAGAAATGGAATGATGATGGATATAATCCAAGTTGGAGAGAGACAAAGAATGTCAGGGAGAAAAATCATTCATCATTCAAATTTAAAATGATAAAAAGAAAAGTGACTGACAATAATGCATGGACAGTGAGAGCCTGGGGGAAAGCAGAGGCTTTTTGTGAAGGACAATGAAGTGGCAGGACTGTAGCTTGAGGCCAAGGCATTGTAGGGTCAAGGGCTTGCCTTTGCTTACCTCCTTTGTTAGAGTTCATTTAAACAGTGTTGGCAAGATAATAAAGTAAGAATGAAAGAAAATGTAGAAGACTGTGTGTGTGTGTGTGTGTGTGTACACGTGTGTGTAAACTGATGGTTTGGAGAGATGTTTTTAGAGAAGGGATCATAGTAAGTAGAGAGAAAAGAAATAGTATAATTATAGGTGAAGGCAGATTTGTAGATTACGTAGTGGGAAGGCAGACAGAGAGCTATCCTATTTGCTACCTTGTGTTTTCCTTAAGGTGGGAACAGTTGGAATAGCACTGTATTTTCCCATAAAAGCACATTTCAGTACCTACAATGTGGTTAAAATGCCGTGTGATTAAGCAAAATAAACTTATTGGAGATTCTAAGTTGCTGGAATATGTATACTTTCAGAATTTTGGTTTAGGCATGTTATCAAATGATATAGCACTAAAAAGAAAAATAAAATAAATGTTAAGAAATGCTTAATAGCTAGATGGCAGGACAATTTTCTGAACTTTTCATAATAGTAATTTTTGAGCCAGGTCCTCCCCTGAACAGTTTCCCATCACTATGCCAGGGGCCTTTTTGGGTGGTATTATCACATGCTATTTGAGTAGGTGTCAGTTAACCACACTGCCTTTTGGTTTAAGTAAAATAATAGCATGCATTTCTGGTCAAGATGGAGGAGTAGGTAAATGCTATGCTTGCATCCTCTCACAACCACATCAAAATGACAACTAAATTACAGAAAAACCATCATTGAGAATCACCTGAAGTCTAGATGAAGGGAAGCCCTACAAATAACACACAGAAGAAGCCACCTTGACACCGGTAGGAGGCATGGAGAAGTGGAATGGGCTGGTCCCACACCTGAGTGTGGTGGTTAAAAAAATCAGAAGACGTATCATGGTTGTGGAGGTCCCCCTTGTCGAGTGAAGGGTCCTAGCACCACACCAGGCACCCCAGCCCAGTGTTCCAGTGTTGAGAAGAGAAGTCTCCAAAATTTCTGGCTGTGAAAACCAATGGAGATTGTGGTAGAATGAGATAATGGTGTCTGTAGTCCCAGGTGCTCCTCTAAAAGAGCCCACCCATGAACTTACTCACTGATGAACACACTCACTCTGAGCTCCAGTGCTGGGGCAGCAGCTCAAAAGTTGTCAGGAACGTAGAGGAACTGAATTTTCTGGCTTAAGAGCCAGAGCTGGAGGAGTAGCTTTCTCCCAGACAGAAGTGCTGGCAGAATCCATTGTTTCTTTGTTGAGCTCTTCCCCATCCCAGAATGCAGATGCCGGTGAGCACCACGGTTTAGTCTCCATCAACCTGGCTAATACTGTTAGATCACCCCGTTGATTGCCCGACTTAACTTGTGGGCCTGTCCAAGCCACTTTCAGTGGCTTTTCCGTACAAGCAGTCTGTCTTGGTTCATGTTATGAACCTTCCTAACATTTCTCAAAGGTTCACAAACCCCAAATAAGTTGTATTTGGCCTCAGTGTGCCCTGTACATCTTGCTAAGCAGCCCCAAGCCTGGCACTAGTGGCAGCTGGCCTTGGTTCTCAGTCTGGCCTTCCCTAGGCACCTCCAAGTCTAGTACAGGTGAATCTTTGTGATTCATACTAAGCGGCCCTGGGAAGAAGGCAGATGGAAGCTGAACTTGGCTTGAGATGGTGTCCCTCCCAGGGGACCTCAGGGCTGGCACACCCAGTGGCTGCATTGAAGCACTCCAGGTTAACTCCACAGATGACACACCCAAAGGGCAGACTGTGCAGGCACCAGAGCCCTGCTAAAGCAGATCCTGCTCTGTGGGGTCAGCCCCCACACAACAGCTTCTCCTGTAGTCAAAACCAATCCTCACAACTAATAAGCCCGACAGTCAACCCCTCCCATTAATGTGCGAAGAGCAAATAAGGCTCAACTACTACAGGAAGGCAAACACAACTCACACAAAGGACACACCTGGAACACCCGGCTCAAGTGACAAGGGAAACTGTGCCACTGAGCTCCAAAGTTCACCTACTACATAAGGATACTCTACTAAGATCAGGAAGCATAGCAGCCTTCCCTAATATATAGAAACAAACACAGGCAGGCAGCCAAAATGAGGAGACAAAAGAATATGTCTCAAGTGAAAGAAGAGAACAAAGTTCCAGAAAAATAAATAAACAAAATGAAGACAATCTACTAGATGCAGAGTTTAAGACACTGGTTATAAGAATGCTCAATGATCTCAGGGAGAACTTCAACAAAGACATAGAACACATAGAAATGGAGCTGGAAAACGTTTAAAAAATCATTCAGAAATAAAGAATACAATAACTGAAATAATGAATACATTAGAGAGAATCAACAGTATATTAGATGAAGCAGAGGACCAAATCAGTGATTTGGAAGACAAGGTAGCAGAAAATACCCAATCAGAACAGCAAAAAGGAAAAATAATTTTTAAAAAGACTATAGTTTAAGGGGCCTCTGGGACAACATCAAGCATACCAACATTTGCATCATAGGGGTACAAGAAAAAAGACAGCAAGGAATTGAAAAGTATTTGAAGAAATAATGATGGAAAACTTCTCTAATCCGGTGAAAGATATAGACATACAAATCTAGGAATTTCCCAGAGACCCAAACAAGATGAACCCAAAGAGGCCCACACCAAGACAAATCATAATTAAAATGCCAAAGGTTAAATATGAAGAGAGAATCTTAAAAGCAGCAAGAGAAACACAGTACCTACAAGGGGGCTCCCATAAGACCATCAGCTGATTTCTCAGCAGAAATTTTGCAGGTCAGCAACAATTGGCAGGAAATATTTAACCTGATGAAAAGCAAGGACCTACAACCAAGATTACTCTACCAAGCAAGGCTATTGTTTAAAATTAAAGGACAGATAAAGAGCTTCCCAGACAAGAAAAAGCTAAAGGAGTTCATCACAATCAAACCAGTATTACAAAAATTGTTAAGGGGATTTCTTTGAGAATAATAACAAGCAAAAAGATAAAAACTATGAATAATAAAATGGCAATAACTATATATCCATTTGCAGTTATTCTGAATGTAAATGAAATGCTCTAAACAAAATGCTCCAAGCAAAAGACAGAGGGTGGCTGAAAAGATAGGAAAACACGCCCCTTAGATACAAGTACGCTGCCTACAAAAGACTCACTTCAGATCAAAAGACACACACAGACTGAAAGTAAAGTGATGGAAAGAGATATTTCATAAACATGGAAACAAACAAACAAACAACCTGTGGTCGTAATACTTATACCAGAAAAAATAGATTTGACAGCAAAGGCTATAAGCAAGAGACAAAGAAGGACCCAGTAATCCCAACTCTGGGTATTTATCTGAAGAAATTCAAAACATTGCTTTGAAGGGACATGTGCGTTCATATGTTCATTGCAGCATTATTTACAATAGCCAAGATACGGAGGCAGTCTGGGTGTTTATCAGTGGATTAATTGATAAAGGAGCTGTGGTACATATACACAATGAAATATTACCAGTTATAAGAAAAGAATGAAATCTTGCCATCTGCGACAACATGGGTGGACCTGGATGGTACTGTGCTGAGTGCAGTAAGTCAGACAGACAGACGAAGACAAATGCCACATGATCTCACTTGTATGTGGAATTTAAAGAACAAAATAAATGAACAAACAAAACAGAAACAGACTCAGAAATACAGAGAACATTTTGATAGTTGCCAGGTGGAAGGGGGTTTGGGGGCTGGGTGAAAAAGGTGAAGAGATGAAGAAGTACAAGTTGGTAATTACAAAATACTCAAGGGATGTAAAGTACAGCACAGGGAATATAATCAATCACATTGTAATAATAATAGGTGGTGGCAGATGGGTACTAAATGCATCAGGGTGATCAGTTCACAAGTTATATGAATGTCTAATCACTATGTTTTATACATGAAACTAATACAATAGAGTATGACAATTGTAATTGAGAAGGAAATTTTATAAATGTTAGCTTTTGATAATTAAAAACAATAATAGCATGCAGTGTGTGTACATGTATTTTTAAATCACATGCTTATATCTCAGAAACACAATTTTAGTATGTGGAAACTGTAATCACAATGTAATAATTTCTGCTTATAGACTATATTCATGGATGGACAAATACCATTTCTTTATGGTTTGTTCAGTTTTTCTAAACTTGAGATCACCATCAATTTACTCAAAAGAAACAGTCATGCTATTGCTTGTAATGCTTATGATGCAGAAACAAAGTCACTGTTAATATTTTTATATTCTTGATGATATTGCCTACTTACTCACATATTATCAGAGGGTTAAGGTATATATTCAAAATATCCAATTTTTTTTTTTTTTGGTTGTTTCCCTGGCTGGGAATTGAACCCAGGCTGCAGCGTTGAGAGCGCTGAAACCGAGCCACTCCACCACCAGGGAACCCCCAATATTTTAAAGCAATATTTCATAATGCAAAAGTTGTGGCATCCTTAAAGATTAAACTTGGAGTGTCACTTAATGTCTAGAAGTCTATTTAAAGTTCACCATTAATGATCAGTTCAGAAATAGAAAACGACCCAGGCCTCATGCTTATGGATAATTCAGATGAAGGTGGTTACCGTGATGACGTCGGAGATGCTACCACTAGGGATGCTTGTGTGTGTGATATAAGCTCAGAGGAAATACTTTACTCCAAAAACATCTCTCATAAAAATGGCCAGTGTGTCGAAGGGCACTCTTCTTTCCTATCCAATCCACACTCTCCAAGCAAAGGAGGTAGAAGCCGGAGCTGAAGCCCCTCCCTGTGCTCAGTGGATTTATAGGTAAAAATATTCCCAAGCTGCTGACACAGGACTCTTGCTGGCCCAACTGATAAAGAAGATTTTTTTCTAGATGATAAACACATCTCTTGAAAGAAAGATGCTTTCGCCTTTCATTTAATGCATCGTTCTCTGGAAAGGCTTCCCTATCTATCACCAAGGATGCACTCCACCTGGCTTTTCCTTATTGTGCAAATACGGGGAATAAGCGCCTGGCCAAAAACTCAGCTGATAGCAGAAGTATTTTCAGGAAAATAATAGGTTAAAACTTAGGATGGGTTCTGAGAGTGTGTCAATATCTGTACCTAGACAAAAGTAGATTCAGAGTCTAGGTCCTGTCATTTTCAGATAAAAATGAGAGTTATAAATTATCTACCAAAATGCAATTAGGACATGTTATACCATTTACACTAGAAACAGTAGAATTCAAATGCCCACTGGCAAAAGAATAAATACATAGATTGAGAAATATTCACTCCATTAAATGTTATACATTCATGAGAAATAACCATAATGCTGAGTGAAAAGAGAAAGTTGCATCAAACCACATATATTTAATAATATTTTATAAAAGCTTATGAATAAGTAAAACAAAGTATTTTACTATTTTAGCATATGTATATATACATACACATGTATATGATATGTTTGTGTATGTACATACTTGTGTATATATGTACACACATATGATACGAGGGCTTTTCAGAAAACATCCAGCCATAAATGCCTCTATTTTTCATATTAGATGGCTGGATACTTTCGGACAGCCCTTGTATCACTCTATTGGCATTTTTCCTAAATGTCCACAATACTCAGTATACAAGAATAGTACTATATAATGACATCAAATAAATACATATATAATTTTTTTTCTGACGAAGGATCAGACAATCTCGATGTTGCAACAGATTTATTTTGTAAACCATTTATGCATCAACAGTACATACGCCAGGTTAAGCCAAGATAATGTTTTGAGGTTGATGACTGCCTCTGCTATTTTCTAAAACATATAGCATTCTGGTTCCTCACAATTAAAAAGTTATACCAATGTAGAATACATCCCAACCATCTAATTAAGAGTTAAGATGAACTGAATTTTGCCCCTATGTTGCCTTTCAGAAATTCCAGCCACAGCTGATCGTACCAAGGAATGACAGCCAAATGGGAATTTTTCAATGCTTCCTGAGCTCCACCACCGGAAGACTCTATCCCTAAAACTGCATAAATTGTGGCTGGAATTCTGCTGAGAGAGCCATAATAATTACCACTGCTTCTGCCGAGTTACAAATCACTACATCGATTTCAGCCAAAAGATACATGATTCAAAGAACCATTTCTCTTCTCAGTAAAGCGCTGACCCAATTATTCAGGAAGACTGGCTTTCCCCTGGTGGAGAGGCAGGCACTGGAGAACTCTTTCAGGCTTCTAGTGCAGAAGCTTTAAATACACTGGGGAGGCTTCCTTTTGAGAATATGCTAGAGCTGACTTGTCAGTAAACCGCACGTACCTGCAGGTACTAAATGCGTTTTCGCTTTCAGGGACCTGTGTGTTCTTGAAGCTCATGTCTAGACTAGGAGTCTGTGGACTTACGTGGTTGGGGATGTTATGCTTGAGGCCCACGTTTTCTTTGGCCTAACCTGAGTTACACAGATGAGATTTAGATTGCATTTTTATCATGACTCATTTGAATTACCACACTAATTTCTATCTGGTCTCTGTCTGCAATGATTGATGGCAACGTTAGTTAACCTTTGTCCACCACCCTGCTACAATGACGATGTCTTGAAAATGAAGATTTAATCATTGAACACATATCTACACCTACCACGCCCTGCTGAAAGTTTTTTGAAAGCTCCTTATCAACATTAGGAAAAACAAAATCCTTTGCAGAGTGTCCACGATCCCAATGACGTAGCCCTCACCTCCCCTTTGGAGTCTCACCTTGGCCCACCAGACCCTACATCCTACCCACTGTGCCACGCAATCCCAAAGTCTGCGCCTCTGCACATTTGCTCCCTCTGTCTGGAATATCATTTGTTGCCCTTATTCTCATGTAAATAATCATTATTTACCTACATTTTCTAGGGCTCAGAGTGGGTTTCCCCTCTTTCAGGGAGCCCCTGTTAGCCCGGTGTCAGACGCTCTCCTGTTTTGCTCCCATAAGAACCTATGCAATCTCCTACTAAAACATGTTATCAAAATGCCCTATAACAGGCAGTCTCCCTCACCAGGCTCCTCCTTTGTTTCAGTGTGTTTGTTTTCTGTTGTTTTAATACTGTTCACTAGCAATAGTACCAGATGCAGACTTCAGGAGTCCACAACATAACCAATCCACGGTGCAACTCCTATTCCACAGCTTACCCTTCACAGCTTAAGGACTTCACTACGGGTTTTTGTGAGTCCCGATTCAAACTGCTAATCTTTCCACCATGAAGTAGACTGGCAGGTAAAGTAAAATACGTAACTACTCACTCCCTATATGGTGTCTTCCAGCCACGTGCCCATTTTATATATATGAGATGAGAATCTCTATAAACTGTTAACTATCGAGGTGCCCTTCCAAGAAGGGAAAACAAGTTCCAATTCTTTTCACCAAAAAAGTATGTAGTCTTGGAAGGACTTCACATAAACGGCCATCTGTGTAACCTGTACAAAATTAAGCTGCTTTAAAATTACAGACTACAAGCAACTGAACCCAAATGTCTATTCCTCTCCATACTACATTTCAGCTAATATTGCAGAACTAATGACAACTTAAAATGTTTTATTACCAATTCTGTCTACTGTAGCAAGATACCTTAAGTTATAACAAAATTTGAGGAAATAAGATTGAATAATATCTGTTAGAGAAATGCCCTACTCTTTACCAACTCCCACCCTCCCCAACCCTTTCAAAATCATAAGCAGCTCTCTCTGTGACAAACCAAGAATGTAACAATTGTTAAAAACCCAATTTATGGAGCGTATCTCTTGGTCCACTGTCCGGTCCATTTTGCCATGTTCTGCTCTGCTGGTCACATACTGAGTGGCAATACTTCCCACCAAAGGGTTGGCAGGATTACAATCAGTAAGAAGTGAGCAGAGAGACGGGAGGGCTATAGAAATGGTTCGTGCTGGACTATAGTTATCTTTCAGTACGTCTGAGCAAATAACTCCTTGGCTGTTCATATTACAGTGATAGAGTCTTATCTGAAATGTGGCCTTTGGAGGCTTGGAGGGATATTCTGGTGTAAAAGTCGTATCGAGGAAAAACACACCACCATCATATAGATGGATCCTGGTGGCCCTAGAATGGGTGATCTCCGTTCACAGACATGATTGCCTTTGGGCCCAGCACTGCAGTTAGGTGGAGGGTCTAAGATGATCCCTGCCAGTTCCTTCTGAATCTTCTTGGTGCTGGCGGAGAGGAGTTCAAAGGTTTTGCTCATGCTGACTTTACCCTCCTTTTTCTTGCGGGTGTTTGTTTCTTACTCTGTTTGCTGGTTGGAGGACAAAAGTGAGGAGGAGCTGATTCTGGCTTCAAATAGTCATCCTACATTTCACACCCCCCCACACACACTCTACCCTGCAAACAGTCTCTTTGTGTGTGACTTCTCCGTGTCCCCAAGAGGGCTGTGGCTGGGCCTGGCCACTCGGTGGGAAAGAAGCGGAAGTACAGCAACTCTTAAGCAGGCAACAGGCTGTGACGTTCTCACTAGTGTGGACTGGACTTTGTTACTTACCCACACGGACCACAGAAGTATACTAGACATAGGAAAAGTAAAAAAACAAAACAAAAAATGACGCCAGTGCCTACTCCACCCTTTAAAGCAATTTTGGAACTCTTTTTCTGGAATGGCCATCTGAGCTGTCATGGTGCCCAAATTCTGACGATTAAGTTTGTGAACTTGCCACCAGGCACTTAGGTTGGCAGCCCTGTTGGTCATTCTGTTACGACGCCTCACCGAATTGTTTGCACAGTGCTACCAATGTAAGTGCATGGTGGCAAGGTCCACCATGTTGGCGTGGAATGAATGCATGAAGTAAGTTGCTGTCAGGAACAATGGAGTTTAGAGGAAGAAGAACTGAACTGGTTGCCTGAAGACTTTTTCTGGTCTGAGATCTGCTAATTCACTGCAAACCCTTGAGAAAGTCGTTTTCTTTCTGAGTTTCCTTTTCCTTTATGGAAAAATGAGGTAGTTGAATGAGATGCAATCAAAGGTTCCTTTCAACTCTTCATTTCAATTTTTATAAATCTTTCTTCCATCTATTCAAAATATACCTTCTTGCTGTGTTACATGATTTGAAGAATGAAGGAGGAAGAAGAAAGTTTAAATTACATGTATTCAATCAGAAGACACCCAGTAACGTCCTTGGGTAACGCTGATAATAAACTTTCTTTTCAGTTACTTTTTCCTGCTATAAAGCAAAAATTAAAATAAAAATAAAAATTCATTGTATTGTTCTCAGTCATTTTTTAACTTATAAGGAAGTAGAGGATGGAAATGTAGCTAATCAGCTTACATGCTTCAATACTTTTTAAAATAATTATTTAGTTTCCTAAATTGGTATTTCTGACAGAAAATAAAATGGAAAAAGCATATTTCTAGCATAAAGCTTTAAAATGAGGACAAGGACCGTGTCTGTTTAGCTAACTATGGTTTCCCTGGTACCAGACACTTATTGGTTCTTCAGTAAATGTTTACTGAATGACAAGTATCTCAGCACTCTTCTTGTCAAATGTATTCAGGAAACTACAGTTCAGGTGACATAAGTAATGCAAAAGAGTTTTATTAATTTGATCTCCAATATTTTAACATATATGTTTGGATAAGGACTAGATGAAATGTTTAAAAAAGATTTTCTGAACTTACCTGGCTGCTTTTCACATGTGTCAGAATGGAAGTTTAAAAACAATCAAGGAAAAATAATACCAAATTACCATTTTTCAAAGTACCTATGTACTTATAAATGATCAACATAGTCACTATATTTTATTTTAACCCATTCACTAAAGCAATCACCCTAAAGAATTGCCTTAGAGCACTCTTTAAAACCTCTTTTGGTGTAAGATGATAGTATATCTCTTTCAACAAGGTATTTAGTTGAAACTCTTGATTTATAGAAAGGGTAAATTAAAGTATAAGTATTTTCTTTTATAAGCATATTTTCCCCTAAACATGTATGTTCAAATTATCAACAGAAATAATTATTCCAGATTTAAAGAGTGCTAAACACTTAACATATGAGATCAGACAATGAATTATGTAAACTCATCCTAGAAAGAGTGCTACATCCCTCATTGCTGAGCATCACTACGGTCACCTTCGAAGCACTCCCCTTGGGAAGCTCTGCACCGACACCAGGACCTAGTCCACCCTTCAAAGCAATTTTGGAACTCTTTTTCTGTAATGGCCACCAGACCTGTCGTCGTACTCAAATTCTGACAACTAAGTTCATGAACTCGCCATTGTGTGCTTACATTGGCAGCACTGTGCAAACAACTCAGTGAGGTGTCATAACCTTGTACAGTGCTACCAACATAAGTGCATGGTGGCAAGTTCGCAAACTTAATCATCAGAGTTTGGGTACGGTGACAGGTCTGATGGCCATTACAGGAAAAGAGTTCCAAAACTGGGTTGAAGGGTGGATGAGGCACTGGCATTGGTACATAGCTTCTCAAGGGGAGTACTTCAAAGGTGACCGTAGTGACATTCAGCAATGAGGGACGTAGCACTTTTTCTAGGATGAGTTCATGAAATTAATTGTCTAACCTCGTGCATATGGCATAAGAAATCTCTCTCTCTATATTTTTTCTTTTCTTTTTTTTCATATAGAAGACTAATGAGAGAAGTGTGGTATCCCTTCTTGGTTTGGTGTTCGGAGAAGGTATTAGGAAGGAGGTAAGGTATTAGAGTAAATGGATGTAGTTTCAGTAAGTGAAAGGGGAGGGGAAGGCATTTCTGGCAGAGAGAACTTCAATGTAGATTCCAGATACACAGAGCAAAGAGGAGGGTCAAGGTCAGGTTCAAGTGAGATCGTAGAGCAGGAGTTTTGGCAAAGACCAGAGCCTCATCCTAGAACACATTGAAATCTATCTACAAAAGAATGATGTTCATTTGGTACTCAGTGAGCAACCAGTGAGAATGGACTATAGATTGGAGAAATCAGAGCAGGAAATTGAGTTGCAATGTTGTTGCATAACCTAGATATAGATCAGGATGGAATTACAGTGGTGATAGAGTGAATGGAAGAATCACGAAGAAAATTTGAGAGGAATCAATGTAGCATAGAAAACTATTTGGAGAACAGAGGTAAGAAAGAGAGAGAGGTGAAAAATGGATCCATTACTGACAAAATGATGTTGTCACAGACAGGAAGGACAAGCCTAGAAGGAAAGTGGATTCTCTAGGAAAAGGATAAAGCTGTTTTGTTGACTTTTTAATATTTATTTTCAACATGCTGAATTTAAGGGAATAGCAGGTCAATCAGAAACAAAAATAAAAATAAAGAAGCCAGTTGCAGGTTGTATGTTTACATGTAGGTCAGGCCTGGTTATACCAATTCTGCAGAGACTTCTGACAAGATGCTTGTTATCCCAGCTCAGGACAAATTACATAGCAAGACACAATCATTTGTCTCGCTAGGAAAACATCTCTAATTGGGGACCTATCCCCCCTTATGTCTGTCACTCTATCTCTCCTTTTAGTCACCCGATCTTTGCCTCCATTGGTTGAAAACATTGTAAGCCCGAATTAACGCATCCTAATTTAGCAGTTGGAATTAAGGTATGTGTGCAACATTGCGAATGGCTTTTAGGAAAATAAATAGCAATTGATAGATGACTTGATGTGAGTATCTGAGATTCTGGCTGCTCTAATGATGACAGCCCGGTTTCACCCAGATATCCATGAAGCAAAGGCCCATGGCTCCCTCTACAAAGCAGCCCCAGGCCGGAGGCAGAGAGCTGCCTGCTGCCACTCTACAGCATCTTCTGTGTCCTCTTGGAAACAAGGTGCTCTTGTCCTCAGGAAGGGACTGACTTGGTTGCTTGGGGTCCCTCCAGCAGCAGTGGGACCCCTACTCTCCTTCCCACAGTCAGTGTGTTCAGCACCCTTCCTGAATAGTGGGAAAGGACTTCCCTTCTTCTCGTTCAGTCTGGGGACGCCAGGAGCATCAAAACGCTTGTTTCCGTCTTTAGACTTAGAAAGTACTAAGTTTCATGCCGATTTCCTCCGAAAAAGCAGACGGGTGAATTAGGGAGGCAAAGGAAAAATAGTTATGAGAGATTCACTTATCCTTTTCAGAGTTTTGTTTTGTTTTTTTATCATGGGCCTGTTAAGAACTTAAACCTCTGTTGTGTCCGTTTGGCTGGCAGTCTGGAAAATGTCAGTGATAAGGGGATTCTTTGAGGAGTTCAGAGTGTACTCTTTCTCCTTCCTTGATCATTCTAGAATACCACAGTGATGAGTGTACCTTGGGAAATGGCTAAACGTTAGAATGCACAAGAGCACATCTTCCGGTCCCAAACCCCGATTTTCTCTATGTAGTGTCTCCATCGGCCGTGCTCCAAGTCAGGGAATCTCAAGCTGTCATCACTTCTCTGGCCAGCTGAGGGCGCAATTGCCCTACTTTGGCGCATACACGCCACCAGAAGCGTTTGGAAAAAGATGCCACGGAGCCATTCGCCAAGACGGGACACACAAATAAAAAGCGGGTGGGGAGGGAGGAAAGAGTGGGCAGACAAATTTAAAAGCTGCAACATTGAGCAGCCCCAGACAGTTTTGAGAAGTGTACAAATGATATTTCATGCATAAAACTCAAGAGCTTTTGTAGGACGAAATGTATTAGGTTTGCAGAACAAATAGGGTGACTTTTTGGTTTTATCACTGTGAGTGGATCGGTTTAATAAACATTTACTTTCTGTCATTTTTAACACCCACTTGACTTCTGCATAGCCATATCAATGAAAAAGAAAAACAAACAAACAAACAAACAAACAAACAAACAAACAAAACTGGCTTCGAGTTTCTCAGCTGAATAATACATTGATAGGAGTATTGGTTTTGTAACTAATTTCCCAACTTCATTTAAGTACAAAATATGTGAAAGGAAAGTCCTAGTATTTTCTGGGAATATGTATTTTCTCTTACTTTGAATGGATACCCTGACCATTTATAATTCCTTAATAGAAGGCAAAAACAGCAACTTTCCAGATCTCACAAAATAACTTCATAATGTAAGACACCAAAACTATTTATTTGCTGGACTCCTTTCCTATAGGAGAGTTGGAGGTTATTTGCAGGATTTCAATATTTGCCTCATACATACATGACTTCTCCCACTCTCAAATTCAGTTCCAGACTAAAATCTGGCGCAATTTAGTCTTGCTAAAAATCATTGCTGCTACTAGAAACTGATTATTTTTGCAGAGTGCTGACACCTTTTGATTTTTCTGTTGCTGTACTTTTTCAAAGTCCATGCCATACCTGTTGGGTCATGAAATGGGCAGGAACTGAACCACAGTCTTTCTTCTAGGAGGTTTACCTGTTTAATCTACTTCGTAATGCTATCGATGAGGCCTTTTACCAAGGTGGTCATGGACCCTATGGCCTTCTCTAACTGAGGAGAGAACACTGCCCAAGACATTCTACAAGTCTCAAGGCCCGGGAGGGGTAAAAATCTCATAAAGGTACCAATTCATCCAAATTACAGATGTGAGGCCAGAAGTGAGATTATAGACAATTCGATTTATACTTTATTGCCAGAGTAATCCAGCTGAAGTACAGATCGATTCATTTCACTTCTCTTTCCATTATGTATAGCACAAAATCCATTCTCCTTGGCCTAATGTTGATGGCACTAGCCAGTTTTTCCAACCTTCTTCCTACTGCCCCTTGAGCTTCAGTAGAACTAAACCAACTGGGTTCCACATTCACATCCCTCCACCCTGACCCTTGGGTAAGTTCTTCTTTAGGATTTCATTAGAGTGGAGAGAGACCAGGTTTTGTAAAAGCAGTTCAGCTCTCCAACGCTGTGTGTCTCTACGCATCCTTGCTGACCCAACCTGAATACAGCTTCTGCTGTAAAGTTTCTCCTAATGTCCTCTAAATTCTGTACTCTGTCTCAACATGCTCCACATCTAGCCTCCCTTATGACACTTAATTCTTTCTACCTCAAAATGCAAGTCTTCGTGGACATACATTTTCTACCAGCCATAAGCTGATTGAAAGCAGAATCTATATCTGATGCATCATATTATTCTCTAACACATTTCCTACAATTCCCAGCACAAGTAGGTATGCAATACATGTTTATTGAATGCATTAACAAACAAATTAAGTCACAGTTTCTGCTAAACCAGTCATTTCTAGAGAGATGTATCTGTCTGCTAAACCTAATGGTATTCAAGTAATGCTCTCTTAAACAAAATTAACTACAAGTCAATCAACTAAACTCAGAGGACTTAGCACCTTGCTAAAGAGCAGTTGCTTAATCCAGTTGGTAATTGCTTATGTGGTTCCTTTGCAAGTAAAGGGCTCAAAATACAAAGAAAAGTCTAAGAGGCTCCTTTTCAAGAAACCCTCAGTCTTCTTGAAAAAATAATGGAGGACTCTATGAAATAGAGTGCCCAAAAGCACTTATCAGTACTCATTTCTCCATTGTGGAATCAGCCAATAGTTGTTTACTTGAAAATGTCTTTCTCCAGGTCCTTTGCTTGGGAAGCAAATAGAGGCTTTATCACACTTAAGTCAGATGAGATACACACACACACACACACACACACACACACACACACACATACACACACAAAGCATTACATACTGTATATATTTATGATAAATATATATCATGAAAACAAGTGGTTCAGTGAGATTTGAAATTCAAAAACACTATATAAAGTTAAACAAGTAAAAACAGATTTTAATGTGGCAACAGGGTTGAGTTTTGAAGTTGTTTTTAAGTCTTGCCTTAGTATAATACTCTAAGAGAAATTGAGCATTTACTCTCACCCTCTACCCGTCTATTAGCCAAATATATACTTTTTCAATTTCTCTATAATTTTTCAATATAAGAGAGATATCTGAGCACATAAAGACAAGTAATTCATTTTTTTCCATTCAGTAGTTATTTTGGATATTGTGATAGGTGCAACAGATGTGCAAGATACAGCTTCAGACCCGCTCTCTTAGATGGAAAAACAATTTTACCAAGAAACAAATTAGAACACATTTATGCCAATATAAAAAAAATGGCATGGATCAATGTGTGTACTCGGGAAAGGAAGTTATTGATGGTTTTAAAGTTTCTAAGAAAATTGATTGAAAATTTTCCTGAGTCAAGATGGCTGGCAAAGATCAGGCAAAAACTGCCTATTTATGAAGTGTGGGCAACTAAGCAAGGGCAGGGTTGAAAATGATATGTTTATTGGACAGTAAGGAAATGGAAGTGACATACAGTGAGCACTGAGTGGGTGTTTACAATGTGGCAGGCATTATACTAAAGCATTTGGAGAAGCCTCTACTCTACAGAGGGTTTTCTGGAAGATACAGGAGACTGACCAGATCGTGCAGGTCTGTGGGGTGGAAATGCTCTCTACTCCAGGAGCCTGCACTGTCTGGTCCTTCAGTGTAGATTACAAGTTACAATTGACCATCATTATTTGGGGATTTCATTATTTGTAAATTGGCCTACTCAGTAGGATTTATTTGAAGTCCCCAAATCCATACCCGCTGTACTGTCATAGTCATTCATGGACAGGCACAGAGCGGTAAACCAGGTGCCCGATGCACACACGTGTTCCCAGGTGAGCTGCCTCCTTGATTCAGTTCTCATACTATAAAGGTATCCTGTTTGTGCTTACTTAGTGCCCCATTTTTCACACTTTTGTGTTTTTATGGGTGATTTTGCTGTTTAAAATGGTCCCCAAGTGTAGTGCTAAAGTGTTGTCTATTGCTCCTAAGTGCATGAAGGCTGTGCTATGCCTTGCAGAAAGTGAGAGAAGTTTCATTCATACATGAGTCTTAGTGATGGTGGTATAAGCTCAGTGTTAATGAATCAACAGTATATATTCAATAAGGTGTCTTTAAACAGACACCTACATAAAGCAAAGTTATGTATTGATCAGTTGATAAAATTGTTGTGACCAGATGCTTATGGGTTTATATCGTGTTTTTACCCTAGGAGCAAATGATTTGGTATTTGCTAATTCAGTGTACATGGCAATTTTACAGAACATAACCAATGTGAATAAGGAGAACCAACTGTATGTCTCATGTAAGTTTAAATGCTAACTTAAGTGATAAGCGCCCTGATTTTATGTGCCCTCCTTCCTGTTTGCTGTCATGATTCACAAATCTTCGGGGAGTTGGGGCTAGGGTAGAAAATATTGTATAGAGAGATTGACTTGCTGACCTTCATCTAAGTATGTTGAACATTAAGAATTTCATATTTGTTATTACGAGTGGAATGGCATAGAGGCCCAAATCATGATTTATGTGTGCCTGTGTTTACATTAATAACTAACATCTTAAAACAGAAACCAACTATTAGTAAAGAGAAACCTCTGAGAATTTTCTGATTAAAAAAGAAACAATGTTTTGTTATATCACTGCCTAGAAGGTAAAATAAATCTCATTCACTTAGGAATTTACCACACATTGGCCAGTCAGTCCCCTTGGTATCACAGTGAGTGTTGGAGAAACATCTTTAAACGTTTTCTTGCATGTACCAACCAGCATCTCATAGACTTTTTTCTTGTACAGAAGAATTATGGAGGGATGTAAGGACATTCCAATGTGATTAAGTTCAATAGCTAGAGAGAAATTCAGCCTGGTTCTGCATCAGACATATAGGAAGTCCCCCTTAGTTGCATCCTGGTCAGCATCAGAGCGAATTGCAGTGTGACAAGCTGTAAGTAGAAGGGAGCAGGCCCAAACCCTACAGTTGATGCACTACCTACCATGGGAAGCCTTCTCAAAGCAGACCAAAGCAGGTGAATTTACAAGCTTGAGGACCACAAAGAAAAGGGAAATAAAGAAAACAAAATAAAACTACCATCCATGTCTAGGATACCAGTCAATCTTCTGTCCACGAAAGGTGAGAACTTACAAAAGGTAATTTTATCATTTTTTTCTGTCTTACTTTTTTGTCTCTATATGAACATATTTAAAACTGTGACAGTATTAAAATCCAAATAATTTCTCAGCAATACCTGTCTCCATACTCTCTAGACTTTTTAAAGGTCTGGGGAACCAAAAATTGGTGAGACAGGTCTCTGTATATGTATGCATGTACCTCTGTCTCCCATCTCTCCTGCCCCGAACTTCCTCCTCCTCCTCCTTTCTTTCTTTCTCTCTCTCTCCACCGCCCCCCACCCCATACACATTTTATACCATCTTTGCAATCAGAACTCTACAGGACAGCATAACAGCATTAAGAATCTGGCTCAGTTAATACTGTGATTTAGAGCATGTGTGCGGAATACTGTTGCTTTTTCTGATTTACCAATGAAAATAAACTGTAATAAACTAAAATGCAAAATGAGAGCTCCCTCATAGTAAGACGGATTGTGGTACGAGGAGGCCAAGTTCATGATATTCTGCATCTTGTTGCTCCATCTGCATGAAGGATGCTGAGACAAGAGGACCTCAGGGCTTATTCCATCTAGTAAAGACTCAAAGTCAAGGCAATTAGAAGACTGACATGGATATGTTCACAGGCCTTTGGGAATTTATTTAGTCTGAGAGGTCATTTTTGTGTTGGAATGCAACTCTTAGGATGAAAATAGACTTTTTGAATGATTAAAGAAGGTGATTTCCTACTGAAAAAGTTTCTTTCCACTGCATTGCTAGACTGTTGTCGGCCTACTCACACCTGATGTGCCACTGGTATTTTACAGGACAGAAAGCTAACCTACTTGCAAATATTAAGACAAGTGGTGGAACGCCTGGCTTCATAAGAGGTGGTGACACACAGTGCTTAGGCAACAGCTGCTGCTCTCTGAGATACAAAAAGGGAGCCATGTAAAAGGGCAGATGCTGCAGTTCAGACAGTAATTTGCCCCACAGGAGGTAGAGGCATCACCCTCACTGAAAAAAAAAATGTGAGAAATTCATTCCCCACAGGGGCCCAGACAGTGTGAGGCCTTTGAGGGGTTTCAGACAAAGCAAAGAGTCAGCCTATTACATGGAGGTGGGGGAGGGACAAAGATCTGCTGGAACCACAAGCCCTTGCGCCTCTGGAGAGGAAGTCAGACTGCCTCTTGAGGCCCTCCTGCACCACCCTGGGTTATTGATAGGGATGTGTCACATCAAAGGACTTGGCCACCTAGATCTGCTTCAGAACTCAGCCCCTGTCTGGTGCTTTTTAAGCAGTAACAAATGATCAGGATTTGGAGGAAGGAAATAGTGAAAAGTGTCCTTAATACAGATTCTTCTTCATATTATTATTTTTTTAAATTGTGCAGGCTTTCAACAGTGACAGAAGAAAAAAGGAAATGACAGAAGTGGGTTTTTCTTCTACTCCACACACCACTTCTCCTTTTCCAAGATATTATAATTATGTACAGGGGACTTCTTTTGAAAGTGCATTGATATTCACAAAATAACAGATGTTCTTACTTTACAGGGAAAGAGATATAATAGAAAAGAACTAAGAAGCCTATATTTGAGAATGGTTTTTTAATTATATTTTCCTTTCAAAACATCTCTAATTCCAAACCAGGACTCTTCTAGCCCTTGTAGTTTAAATCCAAGACCTTATAAACACAGAAAGCTATAAAAGCATACAATCACATAAGGGTTTCATGCATGCCTTGTGTAGTAGTTAAAACATATGTAAATTAGTCCTCAAGGAGCTTGTAGTCTATGATCAATATAATCTACATAATCAAGAGACATTTACCTAAAAATAAATCATAACTCTCTCTCTCTCTCTCTCTCTCTCTCTCTCTCTCTATATATATATATATATATATATATATTTACACTAATGAGGTCTATCACGATAGGATGCTCTGACCTATGAGTAACACAAAAATAAAGTAATGGACATGGTCCTTTAAACAGTCAGATGGAGTTGATTTCATGGATCATGCCTAATTGATAGAGTGCTTTAAAATAAAAATAAATAAATAGAGTAAAAACAAAAATTTTCTAAGTTCAGAGGAGCAAGTAAGAAAAGAAAGGCGGCATGAGTACTCGTGAACGCCAAAGACACGTAATAAATGGCACATGAGGACCAAGCAGATAGAAGGGCATGGTTGGTTCAGAGGTCCCTGTGAGGATGAGGATGAGGAAGTTGTTCTAAATACATTAGGAACTAGAAACCAATAGTGACTTTTTAAAAGGATGGAAGAGAGAGTTGCAGGGATGTATAATGTAAGTGGTGAACAAAAAGGGAAATTTTACCTGTAGTGTTCGAAACGAGAGAAGGTTTACATCTTCAGATATAATACATGGATATAAAAGAGATATTGATCTAGAGTATTGGTTCCCAAGTGGTGGCACGTGTACCCCTGGGGGTACATGCTGGGCCATTCAGGGGTACACAAAAAATAATCAATATTGGCAAAAAAACCCAAGCCAAAACAAAAAACAAGTAAAGTAAAAAATGCAAAATGTTAGTTATGGAAAAATAATTTTTCTTTCCTAACTTATTACCTCATTTCCACTATTTTACATTAAGACAGGCACTGAACAAAAGCGTCAGTATTTAAAAACAACTGTTTTAATGAATGCAACACATAGACGATGCACTGTAGAATTGTACACCTGGAACCTATGTAATTCTTGTTAACTAATGTCACCTCAAGAAGTCTAACAAAAAAAAATTTTTTTAAATGTATTATGATAATAGTTTTCATGGCATGCATTAGTAAAACTTTCATTATAAAATTTAAAAAAAAACAGCTGTTTTAAAAACAATGGGTACGATTTATAGAAATAGGTTTAAAAGGGGTACACACATGGAAAATGTTTGGGAGCCACCGATCTGGAGCTATTAGGGACTTTGGCTTCATCTAGCCTAAAGGACTCATCTCATAGGTTAAACTATTAGGTCTCAGATGAGTAAATGGCTAGTGTGAGGTCAAAAAGCAAGTCCAAAGCAGAGGTAGGACTAGAATCCACATTTCCTGATTTAAAGTCCTGGGCTTTCTTCTCTTCTAAAGACTACTAAACATTGTAGAACCAAGGGACTTTTTCTATTAAAGAAGCTTACACAGGAATCTAATGTGTAAGACAGATACCTTGCTTTGGTTAAACAGGTGAGGTGAGCATGACGGGCTACAGGGAATCTGGAGGGGAAGTAGATACCGCCAACCCCACTGCCTCTTTCAGGGTCCCTCAGGGGGCTTGGCAAATCCCTAAGACAATTGAAAGCCCTTGAAATAGAAGACCTTTTTGTTGTCTTCTGTTCAAATTAAAAATAAGCCAGAAAAACCTCAAGTAATAATTTCTGGAAGTAGAATTGTGTTAATGATTAAGTAGCATCACATCATATTGAAAAAAAAATGAAATACACTAAATTTTTTTTTTTTTTTTTTTTTTTTTTTTTTTTTTTTGCTTTTTGGTATGTGGGAATTGAACCCAGGCCGCAGCACTGACAGCACCAGCGCCAAAGCCTTAAGCCACTACACCATCAGGGAACTCCCGAAACATACTAAATTTATCTTTATTTTTTTCTTTGAATTTTTAATTAGTGTATTGTAGTCAATCATTCATTCTTTCAGCTGATTCACTTGGCACATATTATGTGCCAGCCTTTGGGCCAAGTACCAGGAAACACAGCCAGATAAGAGGTGGTAGTCTTGCCACCAAGAATTTTACGCTGAAATAAATCTATAATTCAGGGTGCTAAGGGCTGGGCTTGAGGTCAGAAGAAGGTGTTCTGGAAGCCGATGGAGAGAAATTCAAGTCAGGGAAGACTTGGATGTGAAGGTGATGCCAGTACAAGTATCTGAAGGGTATGTAGGAGTGAAATGATGGGGGAAGGAGAAGGCTCCTTTTAGACAGTCAGGGCAGCAAGTGACAAGATGCAGAGGTAGATAAGACAGTGAATTTGGGGAACTTGTGCTGGGGGTTGGGCATCGATGCTCAAATGGTTCAGTATTGAATACCATAGTGAATAAAATAGGCGAGCATCGAAATTTCACTGAATAAATTCATTAATGACAGGATGTTAAAGCATTAAGCTAGAGAGTGCCTTGATTCAGTTTGCTCTCCATAAAGGGGCGAATAATAGCAATTATTTCCTAGTTATTTTAGGAGACCATTGGCCATGTGCCTGTTTCTCAGGTAATGAGAAACACAAATTATCACTGCAAGGTGATGCTATTTTTCATTGATCAGAATGGCAAAAGCCAACAAGTTTTTGTGGATGAGGAGATGAGTAAAAAGGCACTTGTACATTGCTTCTGTGAATATAAACTTTACAACCTCTATGGAAGGTAATCTGGTTATATGTCTTATTTGTTAAAATCATATAAACCTTCTAAGTAATTTCTCTTAGGAATTTATTTCATAGATAGACTCAGACTTGTGATAAATGCCCTAAGTCTCAATGTGTTACATAGGTATTATCTCAATATTGTTCAGTATTATTTTGGATTGAAATTTAAAAAGACACTAGAACACCATTTGATTGATTCTTCTCTCAGTATTCTGAATCTTATATCTCATTTCTTATGTTAAAAATGCAAATCAGCCTTAGAACCTAAAACAAGGAAATGATGAGAATTAAGTGAGCAAATCCATGTGAAAATGTCTAGCATGGGATCTACCACATACGTTGGGGTCAATAAAGGATATTATTGTTAGCTATTAGCTACTAGCTAAAGGTGTTAGAAACCACTTAGTGATTTTAAGCAGAAAGTAATTCAACAAGATCTGGGCTTCAGAGTAATCACTTGGGCAGTAATAGAAGGATAAGGTGGAAACAGGCAACATTGGTGGTAAAGGAAATTGGTTGGAAGACTATTAAAGTTGTCTGGATAAGAAACTACAGGGCCTGAGCTAAAGCATCAGGGACTGAGAGAAGGCAACAGACTGGAAGATGTTAGAGATAAAAGTTCTTCAATTATGTGCACCTGACTGAAAGGAAGAAACAGTAAATACGAGAGACATTTATATATCTTCCACATATTTTGTAAGCAACTTTAACATTAAAGAGAAACATGAGGAACATTGAATAAAATTAAACCAAGTCAATGGAGTGACATCTTTGCTGGCACTTTCTCGCCTGGGCAGGATATTTAGTTAGACTTCTACTCAGCCTCTTTCTAGCCACCATGAAACTCACACCCACACTCACATATGCACTCACTCACTCAAGAAGTGCATTTATCTCCTTTGAGCTAGGAAGGCCTTAGAAACACAGTATTTCAGGGTCAGAATTCTTGCCAAGATATGTTATCTCCTCTCTACTTATATTAGCAGCAGCATGGAAATTTTTGCCTCCAGAGGGCAAGGTGCTTGTGACATTCAGCCATTGGTCCAAAATCCCAGCAACTTGGGAAGGTACGTCCTGCCAGTATCACCATGGACTGTTCAGCAATATTTATTATTTGAAGCTTGCTTTATTGCTAGTGTACTTCCAAGGCACCATATGTACCCACTCGCTGTGAGAAGAATAATTCCACAATGTTTGAAAAGAATATAAAGCACATGACATGTTAACAAGGCAATGCAACCTACCCACCCCACCCCACAACCCACCTAAGCTAGTCAAGAAATTGGATTGAGATTTTATGAAAGAAAAAGAGATTGCATTATATTTACTTCTCTTTCCAACCATGATTTCAACACTATTCTCAGAAAATGTTGCCCTGATTGCTTTCTGACTCTTTACTTCCTAGGTTCCTCCTGAAGCAATGTGTCCAATCTTTAACTGGCTCCAGATAGAGTATGTGTGACAAGAAGGCAATGCTGGTCTCCCACCCATTCTACCCTGGGGACACCTGAATAAGCTTTTAACCCATAAACATTTGCATTCAAAATGAAAAGTCTCCCTGAGCCATGTCATGTCAGGAAAAGTATGGCTCACAGAAAAGTACAGGAGCTGCAACCAGATGGCCTCAAGAGGGCAATACCCTCAGTGGTGTTTAATCAATACTTGCTGGCTGACTGACTGCTGGCCCGTTTCCAGTACTGCAGGGCTGCTGTCATGGCTGAGCATATAAGCAAGGGGAGAAAACAAGCCATCTAGAACCTTGAGCAGAAGGGCTGGCCTCCCAGGTATACGGAACAACCCTCTGGCTCTGCAATCTAAGGGAAGGGGCAGCTCAAAGACTACTGCCCCTACTCCCAACCAAATTATAACTTTCTCATCAGGCTGTCCCTGAGACATTTCACCACTAAAAATGCATATTTCTTAGGTTAAGGATCCGGGCTCTAGGAGCCTCCTGTCATAATGCAGAAATAGCAGCAGGAGTCACATTTTAGGCTGCAAATACTCCTTAGTACTTTACAAGCAGGCTTCATTGTAATAATATGCCTCCTGCTTAGCCAGAGTGGGACACTGAAGAAGCTCTCATGTTGGAGATGGATGGAGGGGAAGTCTGAACCTCAGGCTATTGGCCAGAAAGTACAAATCAGTTTGAGATCCCAGAAGAGGCAGGGACTATACTGTCCCAAGAGTTGTCATCTTCTTCATCATTTTGCTGTGACATTATAGTTATGCCAAATGCACCTTTTAGCAAACACATGTAGCATATGAATGTTTATATGTAAGTTGGGGAAACTGTTATCTCTCCTACTACTTTCGTACTATAATAGGGCAGTAATTTTAGCCAATTTTATTGGTTACGAGTCCGGTGGGAGAAATCAAGTACTTTGTTTTGTTTTGTTTTTTTGTTTTTAAAAATCAGCTAATGTCATATAGTTTAGGAATAGTTTATGAGCAAATAGCCACAGGGTAAATTAACATCTATACTCCTTTCCACCAACCCTATTCCTGATTGTTTATATAGAAGCCCTCCCCACACCTCTGGAAAAGTCACTCTGGCTGCCTTTAAGGGAAAGTAAGTCACGAAGAGTACATGCAGCCTCAGAGAACTAGGGAACGGGCAGACACATTAATTTAGTCCTGGTAAAGGTGGGGTCTACTCAATTTCAGGTCAGCCTTGGAGTGATCACAGTGGTCCTAGATGCTTCCTCCTTCACCAGGTAGGGCTGTCAGGGATTGTCTCCTCACATATTAATTAGTGATCAGGCCTTGAGTCATTGCCATTTGCCTTGGCTCCCACGCTAGCATAGCCAACCAATGCACTGTGTGTGAACACTGCTATAGACTATTTACTGATATCCATGTTGCCTTCTCCTCCCACTTGGATCAGCCTAAGTGATATTCTAAATATATAAAGCAGTCACTGCTATTCTCTGACTCGAACTCATATAAAGGTTGCCCATAGCTCCTAGAATAAGATCCCATCTCTCTCCTGTGGCCTATGGTGGCCAGTCTGGGTCAGCCTTCATGGAATCTGCAAGGTCTTTCAGGCCACTCCCCTGGCTCAAAGCACTCCAGACACTTTGGCCTCCTTTTTGTCCTCAAACATGCCATGCCCATTTCTTCTTCAGAGCTGACTTGTTCTTTGAGGTTTTAGCCCATCTTCCTTCTTTTCTCATGGCTATGTTCTCATCCACAATCATGTCTCATCTCATCAAAGAACTAATGTTGACTCTTCTTAAATGCCTTATACCATCCTCACCCTTATTCCCTATCAAGGCACTCTGGTCTTGTCATTCAAATATTTATCAAAATTGTAAATACATATGCATTGACATGTTTCTTGTTTAATTTGTATCTCTTGTTTAATTTGACCCAGACTCTAGCTTCTTGAAAGCAGGCATTCTTGTCTCATTAATATACTTCTGCTTAGCCAGTGTTCAGCACAATTCTGGCATGTCCTAATTATTGATTAATTATTTGGCAAATGAATGAATCAATTCTGCTTTTCTAAACAGCTATTCTTCATGGTGTTTGGTCAGGAGACAAAGAGTTAAGAAAAATCAAGCACAGTATACTGATCTCCACAGACTAAGCAACAACCTATCTCAGAATAATTTTTCCCAAATTTTGCATGTTATAGTCAATTTAAGACAGATTCTTATTAGCTTACAACCCACACCCAAGCACAGTAATTTTTATTCTGTTCCTTTGTTCAGAGTTTTGATCTGTGACAGTTTCAGATAAAGGAAAAGAAATTAAGAGAATAGAAGAGGCTTGGTGAGAGAATAAAAAATCATTTTTCCTTACCAGTCAGCTGTTTATAGATAACTCTAAAATGTATGTTATTTAAAAGTTCTTCATTTAAAAAGTACAAACAACACAAGTTAATGTCAAATTTTATAAATAAGTCTGACTTAATTTTTAAATATATATTTATGCCAATATTTTGTGATTTTATGTTTGTACAATGTCTTATTTTGTATAAGAGTGCATTTTCATGTATCAGATTTGTATGAAGTGAAGAAAAACTACAACCAAAAACAAAATAAGACTTGGGATTTTATTCAAGTTTGTTTGACCTTGGCTTTTTCCTATGTTGCTTGACAGTTGCATGATCTTGAACTCATAAGTTTTGAATCTGTGTTGAGTTTCAGGTTCCTGGGCTATAAAAGGCTAGTGTTTCCATCTGCCTCAAAGAGGTATTGTGAAGTTTAGATATATTATTATGTAGAAACATCCAGACAAATACATGGCGTATCGTGGGTGCTTAATAAAAGTTAATTCAATTTAAATCTAAATCTCGTCCCACTTTTCAGGAGTTTTTAATTGGCCCCTCTGTTAACAATCACCTCTCTCAGTAAATCCAGTCATGTGTTTGGATTTCTTTGAGCCTCTGTATTCTTAATTGGATAGTTCAGCCCAAGGTTTCTTATAAAAGCCTGCATTCTATAATCAAATTAGCGATCAACTAACAATTACAAGAGAAGTGATTAATGGCCAGCGATGGTTTTGATTCTATACCCACAGCCTTGCCTTTCTCTAACACCAGATTCTCCCATCTGGAGTGTCTGCAAGTTCTGAGGATACTCTGAACAGTTCTTCGTTACTAAATCCATCCACTGTGAATGTTCCACAATGAGATTCTTTTACAACGTATTTCCTACCAGATGAGTAGGAGGGGAAGAAGACCTGTGTCATCACACTGCTGGGTGCTTTGAATAAAAGGAGAGCTTCAGTGATACATACATTCTCCACTGGGGCAATACCATCCCCAAGAGGGTAAAAAACATCCTAGATATTAAACTGATTTGTAGGCCACAGCACAAAAAAAGATAAATGAATACAGGGTATTATTGTAGTAACACTTCATGAGAGGGTAAATTTTGTTTAGGAAGTTCCTTGGAATGGTATGATAATATTGAAAAGCTTGGGAAGCACTGCCTTGGAGGAATAGTCTCTTCTCTTGGAATTCTCCTTCTCTTGAACAGTATGCACATAGAGCACAGCTCCTTACAGAGAGTGCAAAGATACCAAAAATTTATGGGTTGGTTCTACTCTCCTTTTGAGTCATGACAAGAGCAAAATCACTAGAGTCCAGCTGACCTACATTAGTATGCTGGATCTGCCAACTCCTCACTGTGTTACTTTGAGTACGCTATTTAATGTCTCTGTACAATGATACCATTATTGTACCGAAAATGCAGAGCTAGGGAAGGGATTAGTGGTTTCAGTGCCCTGTTGCTGGCTCAGGGTCGGCATGTAGTAAATGGTTGCCATAGTTATTTTCATACTCTTGTGGCCAGGGGTGACGAGATGGCTAGGAACCAGCAGCTTAGAATCCTATAGGAGTAATGTTAGGTGGGAAACATAGCTAAGAACCTGGGCTCACCTTGCTTCCTTGTTCTCCCTCGTGATGTAGTCTTAGCATAATGTGACAGCTTTAGGCCATGGAATTACTTGGTTACTCACAAATAATTATGTTTTACCATTCTTTCCTCTGGGCCTATAACCTTGCCACTGCGCTGGTTTTATAATTGTGGTGTTGCTGTATATTGCATGAGGAAATTACGTGAAGCACTTATTTCTACCCAAGGCTGTAGCAAAACAATATTTCAGCCAGGGAAAAGGCATCACAATAAATGAGGGGGGTTGCTGCTAGCATTTCCTGCATAGTCACCTGAGAATTGGAGCAGTGCCGATCTCCCAGACTTCTTCCACTGAATGATTTATAGAAGACACACATAGCATAGCAAAGAGATATGTTTCATGCTTAAAAGGTTAATTCTTGATTTGATTTGTTTTAGCAGTCCTAGAGATTTGGTGGAGGACCAGAAAGACAAAGAGAGGAATTACAGGGCTCATGCTCTTCAAAGAGAATAACGGAAAGAGATAAAGAAATGCATGGAAAGAATTATTTGGTGTTCCTGTAAATTTACCTGTTTAATTTTCTCATAATCCTCCTCCAAGACTGCTTCCCTTTTGCATGTTTTTCCTGCTCGGGTACTGCATATCCTTTCCATCCACTGTCATTTCTAATTTTTTACAAATGTATCTTGTTGAAGTGTGAAGGGAAGAGGAAGACAGAGGTAGAAAAGTCAGGAAAAGTGAATTTTTTATATGTGACATAAGGGATATTTTCCACAATGATTGCAAAATACAGTTCAAATACTTTCTTTTAAGTCACAATTAAGGTTAATGAGTAAGTACAAATTACCTGCAGAAAGGTGTGCACCAAATGCCTTTAGCGAATTTCAGGATCAATTCTTGAAGAGCTACTCTAAGTGATAACAGACTTAAAAAATGGACCATGCTGTTACAATCACCACTAATATTTTATTTATGTGTTTACTTCCTTGTTCTGGAAGTAATGGCACCACTGGATATTTTGATTATAGAAAGAACAGTTTTCCCCCTACAAGGCCAGAGGTTGGGCTATAGATTTTCACAGAAATACTGCAGTAACCTCACATCTCTACAAGCTCTTTCACCACACCCTAGTTGTCACATATATTTCTCAGCAAGTGCATCATTGCCTCCATGAATCCAGATGAAGATAATAGGACAGGCATTCACACTTTCCTAGAGTAGGGATGGAAGAATTTCATACCAAATTGAAACCGTTAGGAGAAAGCAATTTTGGAGGCTAAATAGAATTTCCTGGTTTGAATTTAAGCCAAGATATTGGAGCACATTTCTTCCCTCGCCGTGAAAAAGGGCCACTAGGAGGAAGAAGATAGAGTGGAGTTTGACATTATACTCAAAAGCTTACTATCATCTGTACTTAAAAAACAAAAAGAACTTCTTTTAAAAATTTACTTCCCATTATTAGTGAGAACAAGATGCCGAAAACAACAACAAAAAACATAAAACAAAATACATCTCTATCTCCTTCTCTCTCTTCTTCTTTCTACGTGTGTGTGTGTGTGTGTGTGTGTGTGTGTGTTCATATGTGTGTATACATATCTATATATACAAAGAGACACATATATGAGGTTGGACAATTAATTTTACAAACTCATCCTAGAAAAAGTGCTACGTACCTCATTGCTGAATATCACTAGAGTCACCTTCAAAGTACTCCCCTTGGGAAGCTATGCACCCATGCCAGTGCCTAGTCCACCCTTCAAAGCAATTTTGGAACTTGTTTTCTGGAATGGCCATCAGAGCTCCCATTGTAACCAAATCTGACAATGAAGTTCGCGAACTTGCTACCCTTACGTTGGCAGCACTGTACAAATAATCTTGCCAAGGTTATGACACCTTGCCCAGTTGTTTGTACAGTGCTGCCAACGTAAGTGTGCAGTGGCAAGTTCGTGAACTTAATTGTCAGATTTGGTTACAATGGGAGCTCTGATGGCCATTCCAGAAAAAGAGTTCCAAAATTGCTTTGAAGCATGGACTAGGTGCTGGCATGGGTGCATAGCTTCCCAAGAAGAGCACTTCGAAGGTGACCATACTGATATTCAGCAATAAAGTATGTAGCACTTTTTCTAGGTTGAGTTTGTGAAATAATTTTCCGATCTCAAATACACGTATATGTGTGTGCAGGTGTGTGTGTGTGTGTGTGTGTGTGTGTGCATAACCTCAGAATATTCATTTGTCATTGAATCTGAATTGCTTGCTTAGTCATTGTCACAGTCCAGCTCTTCTTTCCCCATTATTATTATTTTTTATTGTTAAATGTGTTGGGGTGACTGGTTAGCAAAAATTACATAGGTTCCAGGTGTACAATTCTACAGTACATTGTCTATGTGTTGCCTTATGTATTCACCACCCAGTGTCAATTCTCTTCATTATGATATATTTGACACCTCCTCCCTCATCTCTCACCTCCCTTCCCCATTACCCTCAGGTAACTGCTCAACTATTGACTGCATCCTTGAGTTTTTGTTTCTTTGTTGCTTTCAGTTTTATATTCCAAATATACGTGAAGTCATATGGTTCTTGGTTTTTTCTGTCTGGCTTATTTCAATTAGCATGATGATTTCAAGGTCCATCCATTTTGTTGCAAATGGCAATATTTCATCTTCTCTTATAGCTGAGTAATATTCCATTGTATATATGCACCACAGCTTCTTTATCCAGTCATCTGTCACAGGGCACTTTGGTTGTTTCCATGACTTGGACACGGTGAACAGCACTGTGATGAACATTGGGGTACATAAGTCTTTGCAGACTAAGGTTTTCAATTTGGGGCGGTACATACCCAGAAGGGGGATTGCTGGGTCATACAGTAACTCTATTCCCAATTTTCTGAGGAAACTCCACACTGTCCTCCATAATGGTTGTACCAATTTGCATCCCCACCAGCAGTTGTTATTCCTTGTCTTGTTGATAATAGCTATTTTCACAGGTATGAGGTGATATCTCATTGTGGTTTTGATTTGCATTTCCCTGATAGCTAGTGAAGTTGCACATTTTTTCATATATTTGTTGGCCATTTTTATGTTTTCATGGGAGAAATATCTGTTCAGGTCCTCTGCTCCATTTTTAATTGGATTGTTTTTTTATTGTTGCATTGTAGGAGTTCTTCATATATTTTAGATATTAGCACCCTGTCGGAGGCATTGTTTGCAAATGTTTTCTCCCATTTGGTTGGTTGTCTCTTTGTTTTATTGATGGTTTCTTTTGCTGTGCAGAAAATTTTTAGTTTGATGTAGTCCCATTCAATTATTTTTGCTTTATTATACTTCCCTTGCCTTTGAGGTCAGGTTCATGAAGTCCTACCTGAACCTGAGGCCTTTAAGTCTAGCACTGATGTTTTCTTCTATACGGATTAATGTTTTAGGTCTTATGTGGATATCTTTAATTTATATTGAGTTAATTTTGGTATATGGTGACAGTTCACGGTTCAGATTCATTCTTTTGCATATGGTTTTCCAATTTTCCCAGCACCATTTATTAAAGAAGATTTCTTTTCCCCTTTGTAAAAAATTATTTGTTTATATACCTTCGGGTTTATTCCTGGGTTTTTAATTTTGTTTCATTGGTCTGTGTGTCTGTTTTTCTACCAATACCAAGTTGTTTTCATTATTGACTCTTTGTTGTAGAGATTGAAATTGGAGAATGTGTTGACTCCAGACTTATTCTTTTTGTGTAGATTGCTTTGGCTATTCAGAGTCTTTTGTGGTTCTATTGGAATCTGATAATTTTTAAATCTATTTCTTGAAAGAATATCTGTGGGATTTTGATGGGAATTACATTAGATCTGTATATCGCTTTGGGTAATATGGCCATTTAAACAATGTTGAGTCTTCCAGGACATGAATATGGAATGGAATATCTTTTCATTTCTTTGCATCCTTTTCAATTTCTTTTAATAGTGTCTTACAGTTTTCAGCATGTAAGTCTGTCATAATCTTTGTTAATTCCCAGCTATTTGATTCTTTTTGTTGGAATCACAAAGGGTGTTGATTCTCTCACTTCTTTTTCTGAGGTTTTGTTGTTGGTATATAGAAATGCAATTGATTTTTATACATTAATTTTTTATCCTGAAACTTAACTGTATTCATTTATTGTTTCTAATAGTTTTCTGGTGGAGTCTTTGGAATATATAAAGGATCATGTCATCTGCAAATCGTGACAATTTGACCTCTTCTTTCCCAATTTGGATACTTTTATTATTTTCTCTTGCTTGAATGCTCTGGCCAGAACTTCCAGTACTATGTTGAATAGCAGTGGCAATAGGAGGCATCCCTGTCTTCTTCCTGATTTTAGGGGAATAGCCTTCAGCTTTTCCCCATTCAGTATGATGTTAGCTGAGGGCTTGTCATATATGGCCTTTATTATGTTGAGGTACTTTCTTTCTGTACCCATGTTATTCAGTTTTTTTTTTTATCATAAATGGATGTTGTATTATGTCAAGTGCTTTCTCTGCATCAATTGATATAATCATATGGTTTTTATCTTTTATTTTGTTTATGGAGTGTATCACATTGATTGATTTGCATATGTTGAACCATCCTCGTGTTGGGATAAATCCTTCTTGATTGTGGTATATAATCTTTTTGATGTATATTTGTATTCTATTTGCTAATATTTTGTTTAGGATTTTTGCATCTGTATTCATCAGGGATATTGGTCTATAATTTTGTTTTATTTTTGTCCTATTTTTACCAGGTTTTGGTATTAGGATAATATTGGACTCATAGAACGAATGGGAATTAGTGCCTCATCATCAATTTTTTGGAAGGATAGGCATTAATTCTGCTTGATAAAACTCATTGGTGAGATTGTCTGTTCCTGGGCTTTTGCCTTCGGGGATGTTTTGGATGATTGTTTCAATTTCTTTACTATTGATTGGTCCATTTAGATTATCCAGTTCTTGGTTCAGTCCAAGTAGACTATGTGTTTTTAGAAACTTGTCTGTTTTTTCTAGGTTGTTAAATTTGGTGGCATAAAGCCTTTCATAATATTTTCTTACAATCCTTTATATTTCTATGATATTAGTCATAATTTCTCCCCTTTCTTTTCTAATTGTGGTTATTTGTGTCTTTCATCTTTGTCCTTTGGGGATCCTAGCTAGGAGTTTCTCAATTTTATTTGTTGTGTTTTTTTCTATTGTCTATTCTCAAGTTTTTTGTTCTCAATTTTATTTAGATCTCTAATATTTCTTTCCTTCTGCTGACTTTGGGTTTTGTCTATTCTTCTTTTTCTAGTTCTTTAAGATGGGATGTTAGAATGTTCACTTGTGATTTTTCTTGTTTCTTGAGATAGGCCTGTAGTGACATAAGTTTCCCTTTTATTACTGCTTTTGTTGCATCTGAATAATTTTGAAATGTTGAATTTTCATTGTCATTAGTTTCTATGTATTTTTAGCCTCTTGTTCTATTTCTTCTTTGATTCAGTTATTTTTAAATAACATGTTTAATCTCCATGTATATGTGATTTTTTTCTGCTTTCATTTTGCAGTTGATCTCCAATTTCAAAACTTTGTGGTCTGAGAATACACTTGGTATGATTACAATCTCCTTAAATTTTTCTGAGGCTAGTTGTATATTCCAGCAAATGGTCTATATTTGAGAATGTTCTATGTGCACTAGAAAAGAATATTTGTTCTTGTGTTGAGGATGAAGTGTCCAGTAAATGTCAATTACATCCAATTGCTGTAATGAATCATTTAAAGCTGATTTTTTTTTTTTTTTTTGGTTAGTTCCTTGAGCGGGGATCGAACCAAGGTTGTGGTGGTGGGAGCGGTAAAGCCTAGCCACTACACCACCAGGGAACCCCCCTAAAGCTAATATTTTCTTATTTATTTTCTGTTTAGATGATCTATTCATGGCTGTCAAGAAGGTTTTAGGTCCCCTACTATAATTGTGTTTTTGTCTGTTTCTCCTTTTAATTCTGTTAGTAGTTGCTTTGTAAATTTTGGTGCTTCTTTGTTGAGGGCATGCATATTAATGAGTGTTACGTCTTCTCTTGGTTGTATTGTCCCTTTTATCATTGTAAAATGTCTATCTTTGTCTCTTGTTACCTTTTTTATCCTGAAGTCTGTTCCATTAGATATCAGTATGGTAACTCCTGCTTTTCTCTGGATGCCATTTACTTGGATTATTATTTTCCACCCTTTGTGTTTGTCCATGTGGCTGAGGTGTGTCTCTTGGAGACAACATATGGATGGGTTTTGTTTTTTAATCCAGTCTGTTACTCTGTGCCTTTTTATTGGAGAGTTAAGTTCATTACATTTAGGGTGATGATTGATATATGAGTATTTACTATGGCCATTACTTCTTCCTTTTTATTTATTCATTTTTTTGTTGTCCCAACTTTTCCCATTTACTATGATTTTTTGTTTTAGGTAGAATAACCCCTTTCAATATTTCATGAAATCCTGGCCTTGTGCTGTAGAATTACATCAGCTTCTGTATGTCTGAAAAAGTCTTTTTTTCCTTGTTCATATTTAAAGGATAACTTTGCTGGGTAAATTATTCTTGGCTAGTAGTTTCTCTTTTTTAATATTTTGAATATTTGATTCCGCTCCTTCATGGCTTGTAGAGTTCCTGCTGAGAAGTCTGATGATAACTTGATGGGCTTTCCTTCAAAGGTTATAGTTTTTTTCCCCGGCCTTAATATTCTCTCTTTGTCTTCGATTTTTGACATTTTCAGTATAATGTGCCTTGGATAAGATCTGCTGGAGTCCAGGTAGCTAGGGGTATTATTTTCTTCTTGAATTTAGGGTTCCAGATCTTTCCATAGGTTTGGAACTTTCTCATCTCTGTAAAATTCTGTTCTGCACCTTTTGGTATTCCTATTATGCTAATGTTGTTCTTTCTAATGAAATCAGATAGTTCTTGAAGAATTCTCAGATCTCTCCCTTTTTCCTTCTGTGTTGTTTCCATGTTCCAATCTTTGATACCACTAATTCTTTCCTCCGTCTGGTTGGCCCTGTTACCTTTGGTAGTTAGTTCATTTCTTAGTTCTTTTATTGTGTTGTTTATTTCTAGAATTCCTATTTGATTCTTTTTTATAGTTTCAATTTCTTTGTTAAAATATTCATTTTGTTTACAGATTTTCTTTCTGAGACCATTTATCTGTGTCTGAGTAATCTGCCAACATTCTTATCTTAAGAACTGCAGTTTTGAATTCTGTGTCACTTAGATCATATATTTCCAGATGTATAAGTTCTTTTTCTGGAGATTTTTCATTTTCTTTCTGAGCGGCTTTGAATCCTAAGGTACTCATTGTATTTGACGCGTTTCTTTTCCTAGGCATGAGGACTTCTCCCCTGGCAGATATAAAGAGGTCTTTCTTCCACTTTCCAGTTGGTGTAGCTGTTAACATCTTACAATATTTCCTCTTGGTTATTTAATCTTCTACCTCTGGAAGATTTCCTGCAAGGTGGGCTTCTCTTCTTTTGAACCAGTCGCCTTGATCTCGATGGGCCTCCTCTTTGGGGAAATGTGGTGGGTAGTAGTGTGCTATGCCTCTGAGGTCAGTGAAAGGAAAAGCTGCTATGCCTGTGTTTTGCAGTTTCCCTCCAATTTCCATAGGAGTGGGTTTTGTTGAAAGGGTGCAGGTTTACTTGCTTTTTTTTTTTTTTTTCAGCTGGCTGTAAAGCAGACACTAGGTGGAGCTGAGGGGGGCAAACTTTGGGAGAGAGTTAGGGAAAGTGGCCAGGCTCTGTGTCTATGGTTTTTGCAGTTTATGGATGTTTTGTATCCTGGAGTCATTCCCTTGGATGCTGGCTCTGCTATAACACAAGCATTTCCATCAGAGATGCTCAGGCAGGTTGAGCATAAACTGCTGGCTCTGCCTTTCTCTTTATTCTTGAGCCCACGCTTCACCCAGGGCCATGTTTTATTCTGGTCAGCATTTACATAGTAGCTGGCTGTTTCAAACTTTCCCAGATCTGATCTGTGGTGGAGCTAGTGCTGCTACACCTGCACCACATTGCAACTGAGGCCCTATTCTTGCCTAGGAAAGTTTGGAGCCTTTGTTCAGCCTCTAACCTGTACAGGGCATGGCACTCTCCTTGGGGACCCAGCACACTCCTGCTTGGTTGGGGCTTGCTTGGGGTTTCAACTCACCCATGGTCTCACAAGGTTTCAGCTACCCACACATCTGCTCTTGTGATTTCTAGGCTTATAACCCACCTGGGATTGTGTTGCTTTTCAGCTTAGTGTGTCCCCAGGCCCCCACTTCACTCCTTCTGCCAGCCCTGGATTGCATTCCACAGCCCCATCTCCACTCTGCTCCCTTCCTTCCTTCCTCTCCTGTTTACTCCCCTTTCTCTGATATTCAGGTGTTTTCCTGTGATGCTAGGATCTTTCAGCTAAGGCTGTGCCACTCAGGGTTTCCCTCATTGGAACCCAGTTGTTCAATTGTGTTTTTCAGAAGAGGTTTCAAGGATTTCCTCTCTTACTATCATCTAAGGTTCCCCCCATCCCTGCCCTGTGACATCTATGTGCTCTTCTTTCCCCATTCTTCTTTTCCTCCAATCTTTCCTTCCTCTATCCTCATTGTGATGGCCTCAGTTTAGTTTCTAAGAGGACTTGTTTAAAAGTTTTAAAGTATTTTTGTATTTCTGTCCTCTTGACTGAGTATAGTTCTTCAGCTCAGAAATGCAAATAAATTATGTCCATCCCAATCTGGTTCAGGAAATAGGTTATCTCAACCTCAGCTTAAACAGGAGGCAAGTTGAAGAAATAAACATTCACCAACTGCTACTCACATCCGTCAGACACTAGAGCGTAATGGCTTTTGAAACTTACTCAATATAAATACTTATCCAGATGACTGCTCATCACAACTGAAATCTAAACTTCTTCACAAAACAACTGAGGGCTTTGAAAGGTAACCTTTCTGTAGCTCTCTAACTACAATTCTCACCACTGTCTCAGGTACATGTTGCTTTAGACACACAAAACTATTTACCTTAGATAGAACAAGCCCCCTCACAAGTTCTTCAATCATGTATCCTGCTTTCTAGAAAGACTCCTTAACCTGAATATACCCCAATGAGTTCATTCTTGGAGACCCTATTCAGTTGTCACCTCCAGGAAATCTTTCAGTACTCCTCAGACATAGTCATTATTTCTTCTTCTCTGCCTTTGAAATATCTGAACTCCTATCTATTATTAAACAGAGTGCATTGTCTTATTGTTTAAATGTCTCCCATGAAAGCCTGAAAGTTACTGGAAGGGTTCAAAGTTCTATAATTTCTTTCTATATTTATCATATAGTATTTAGTGTTTATTAAGTAAACAAATAAAAAATGGAATTGAACAAGAAATTGAATCTCTCTTTTCAGGATTCCCTGATGATTCCACTCACTTGGTATGTCTTCTACACAAATTAATCTGACTTGGGATATATATGATATCCCAAACACATAAACTGAGTAATGTGTGCTTACAACATAGAGTTGTCTACCTTACTGCTTAACAAGAGGGAAAACCATGGGATAGAATGAATGGCCAAAAGATAAAATGGACCTTCAGATGGATGAAGTTCAACCTTCTGTTTCCCATGATGACAAAGGGGAAAAACATTTCAGTATCTCTCAGTCTTATAAGTATCACTCTTATCTACTTAAAGTCTTTTGTTTTACTATCTCAGGAAGAGGTGATGAAGAGAAAATCCAATGCCTCCAGTAGTTGATGGTGTTGATCTCATTTTAAAGAAAGCAGATAAAGTATTTGTTGCACTCAATGGAAAAATACAGCACGAATTAAGCTTAAAAATAAATTTTTTAAAATGGCTGAAGTGATCCAAACTGAATGGCAACTGGTATATCCTCCAGTGAGGTTTGTCTAGAGCTAGATAAAAAAAAAAATGCAGATCTGAAAACACTTTGCTTAACTGTTAAACTATCATGGCCTTTTTCTCCTTCCTCTCATTATGGCAGTGAATTACAGCAAGGTGGGTGCCCATTCTCAGCCTCGAGAATTAGCTTCCTGCTACCACCCTAGTCATAGCCACCCCAATTAGTCACCATCTGAATGGCTATGCAACCACAGGTTTAGCTAAATAACATTTTTCATCTCGAGTAATTCACATCAAGAAATGTTTCTCTCCTTACCCTATGATCTTTCAGAATGCCATTGCTACAAAGAGAGTAACACAGGATGGTACCTGCTCTTGGCATTCATCTTACTCTTGATGTCCGGGAAAAATTTGGAGGATGGTAAGATCAGAGGTGGGGTAAAATAGTCCTTTCAATTTTCAGTCTCACTCTAACTCTTCAACCAGTGCATATGGGCATTACAATATTGTGCTTTTTCAATGCAGAAGGAATTGAGTAGGTGTGGAGAGCACAGAAGAGAAATGCTGAAAAGAAAGGTACATCTTTAAAAGTGTTTTAATGGTACCCATCCCAAAACAAAACAGTAATGACTATACATGATTCAAGATGTAAAGACACAGAGCCAGACAAAAACGATGTGTGTTTCAGCTTTCCAACTTTCTAAATTAATGACTTTGGGAAACTCATTTAATGTCTCCAATGTTCAATATTTCCTCATATATAAAAGGAAAACAATTACACCTCCTCTGCCTTCCTCATAGGGCTATTATGAGGATTAAATGATTACACACACACACACACACACACACACACACACACATAATAGTACAATTAAAATTAAAAATGTGTGCAAGTACCAAGAATTTTTGTGATCCTTCAGTACATTTACTACTACCTGTAATGTTAGAGTTTGATGACCTCAGATACCATCTAGCAAAACACACCGATGCATGCTCCATCCCCTAGCAATGGAAATCAGCCTCTGTATAGACTCTGTCAGTGGTGGGTAATTCACCATCTTATGAACTAGCACTTCCATTCTTAGACAATTTGAATATTGGAATGATGTTCAATATAGTTTAATATTTTAAGAAATGCTTTCATTTTCTTATACTACTATATACCAAGAAAGAACTCCACTGAGTAGTTTACAAATAAGATGCAATACAGTCATCACAGCAATCTTAGTAGAATGAGTGTATCATTTCCACTATTTTAAATATAAGGAAACTGAGTTTGGAGACTTAAAATCATTCACCTGAGATCACACATAGTGAGTGTTAAGAGATCTAAGCTTTTTAGATTGTGACAAGCTCAAAAGAAAAAATAATGCTGCAGCCCCAGGGATCTGATGAGATGTTAGGAAGGTCATGGAATTATTCCTTTCTTTTCCCTGTCTCCCTTTTTTCAGTGTGAACTTAGAAAAGTTTGCCTTTGTTTTTCTTCCTCCTCTTAAAAAATGAGAAAAATAATACTTTCTAGGAGCCACAGAGGGATGCCTGAACAAATTGAGTTAATATTTGTAAAGAACATTGTGACTCTTTAATAAAAGCATGCTGTAACTGAGAAGCAAGTATTCCATTACATGAGTGGGTAGGCAGATAACTTAATAGTAATACTATAGCCTGGTTTTCAGTTTGGTTTTAATAATAGCATTGTATTAGACTAACAGAGAACAGAGCACCCGCAGGAACAAAATCAAAGTTAACATAGATCTTAAGAAAACTGAGACAGAACCGTGGTAGCTCTTTGCGATGTGTGCTGTTTGAGGGCTCTGTTGATGCTTAAACCATAGATGGCTTTTTAGACCTGTCTGTACCTCAAGTTGCATACTACCTTGGGAGCTGGTAGAGGAACAGAGGTAAACTCATGTGCTGCTTGACCTTTCATTACAGACTAGACCAGACACTTCTATCTTGTTCTGGCTATCCAGCTTCCAACTGGCCTTTGAAGATGTCAGAGGCCAGCCCATTATAGTCATATAGCTAGTAGGTCATTAAAAAGTGCCCATAACTGGGATACAGTCTATATTCAAGAATGGGCTTACATTTCATATCTAACTGAGATTAACTGTCTTCTAGCTTTTAACATTTGGTAGAAAGAAATCATTGTATTATTTCCTTTATGCTTGCGAAAGCCTTAAAAATCAGAACTCTTGTCTATTTTAACATTGACAACAATATATATTAAGGAGGATTGTCTTAGGTGTAGTTCACCATTATTCCTGATATTTTTCTGTTTAATTATGCCTAAAATTGCATGTAGAAATTCATTCTAAGGTTATGGCCTCCTTGCTTCAGAAAAACTTAGAATTAAGGAGTTATCTATTTAGATGAAACACCACCAAAGCAGTTTAGTCTTTAAATTCAGCTCTGCTATTCCTTTTCTGGTTTCTCCTCAGATTCACTGAAATAGTCAAAGGATAAAAAAACAACAAAAACAATGGTTATATAAGGAATAGTCATAATAATATTTAATACAAAGGGAAATCATGATATTTATGTAAGATAATGTAAAATGTGGAAAATGCTTTGTCTTTCAGTGCCTCTTTAATTTTGTGCCCCTTTCTCAATATTATTTAGAATCCTGGATATTAAAAATTAGATGAACAAAATCAGAAATGATATAACATTTTCAAAAGGCACTAGAGAGTAACATGTTTCTTCAAATTAGAATCAGGAAGCTTGCTAAGCATCTATTGTATACCCAGCAAATAGCAGAAACCACGAACATTTAGATTTATAGAAATAAGCATGAGGCTACAAATAAATAGTTTTAAAAAAGGAAATAGGAAGGAAGAGCATTACTCAATTTGTAATGTTTTATTTATAAAAGCAACTAGAAGTAAATATGACAATGCTAACATATTAATTCTGCATGGTGATGAAAATTTGTGATATAAACTTGGCAATATCTCACATATAACTGGAAATATAGAACTAGGGTTCAGCTAAAAATTAGGATGAGATGTTTACTTTGGAAATACTCTTCTAATCTCTATTATCTTAATTTCTCTACCCACATGGTATTCACCAGTACATAATTCCTATGATTTTCAAGCCAATAAAATGGCTGTTTATAATTAAAAGTCACATATTTTGCCTATCTTTGAATTTACTCAACTCCTACACACAATAGTAATAATTCTAATTATTTATTTACATTGCCTTTTCCTGAACCCTTCTCAGTCTCATATCTGGACCTATTTTTTTCTAATGGGCAATTTTGAAGAGGGAATATTTTTCTTAGTAAGCCCTACAACTAAGTCCCGTTAGGTTTATCAGTCCTTTTTTATTTTATGCATTTTTCTTTAAAGTTTCCACATAAGAGAGGATAAAAAGCCATGAATCAACATATTTAGGGAAAAATAAAAGTAGAATGAATAATATTATTTTTCTGTGCTTGAAATCAAAGAGAACTACATTCTATTCCTAGCTCACTCACTACTTTGCTGAGTGACTGTGGACACTCATTTATTTAGGCTATAGTTTTATCATTTATTATAATAATGGTGATGGAATAAAAGCTTGCTAGAAATTTTTTCAACTCTTCTGGTATTTGATTTCCAAAGTATTTGAACTATACTTAGTTGAACAATCAAAGAGCATGCCTAGTTTTCAAGACAAGTGTTAGCTTCAGAAAACACTGTTTTCAAGGGTTTATTTGGTTTTATGATAAAACAACACCAAAAATGAAATGAAACAATAAATAAACAAAGGAGTCTAGCTCAACTGAGTCATATTACCAACTTTTTTAGGTGAGAATCATAAGGATAGTATTTAATCATTCAGTAACTCAATGCAGTAGACAATACTTTGCATTTTTATTTTACATTTGAGAAAGCAGGTTTCCAAACACAAGACCTGCATAAAGTCCCACAGCTGAGAAATTTGAGTCCAAATTTTAATTTTTGTTGGATGGATGGAAGGATAGATGAATGGATTAAACATGATACTTTGTTATGGCTGAAGTTTTTTCTATTATTATTAAAAGGCAATTTTCTGTTGTGTGAAGGAAGACACAGAAAGTTGAGATAACCTCTAACATCTATCAATTGAAGAGAGTCTAGCCTTGAAATTAATAGTTGGAAACTAAGGTGGGAAAGCCAAATGAAGTAATGGAGACTATTAAATTCATAAGTATAATCTTTTTACAATTACCTTTTTTGTAATGGCTTAACAAATTCATAATCTCTCAAGACAAATGACAACAGCAATATTTATTATTACCAAATACACTTTTCAGTTTTCACCGAATAATGAAATACTAAAGACCTCAGTTCACAGGACTGTTTGTTAGGAACAGCAATGTAAGTATAAATTAGAGGCATCAGGAGAGAATTAAAGATGATAAATCTGACCTCCTGAGTAAAGTTTCTGGTCACAAGAACAAATATGCTACACATTAGCTAAGAATAAAATACTGACCTCTACTCGTAGGCATAGGCATGCTGTGTAAGGTATAGCATCTAAAATTTCTCCAGGTTCAGCTTTCTTTTTTGATAACTACTTTAGACACAATTCTACATAAAATAAAAATTTACACACACACACACACACACACACACACACACACGAGGTCAGACAATTAATTTTGCGAACTCATCCTAGAAAAAGTGCTAAATACCTAATTGCTGAATATCACCACAGTCACCTTCAAAGTACTCCCCTTGGGAAGCTATGCACCGATACCAGCGCCTAGTCCACGCTTCAAAGCAGTTTTGGAGCTCTTTTTCTGGAATGGCCATCAGAGCTGCATCGTGCCCCAATGTGCCAACATAAGGGCACAGTGGCAAGTTCGTGAACTTAATTGTCAGATTTTGATATGATGACAGCTCTGATGACAATGACAGAAAAAGAGTTCCAAAACTGCTTTGAAGGGTGGACGAGGCACTGTCATCAGTGCACAGCTTCCCAAGGGGAGTACTTTGAAGGTGACCGTAGTGATACTCAGCAGTGATATGTAGCACTTTTTCTAGGATGAGTTCAAAAATTAGTTTTCTGACCTCATATATATTTATGTATTCTACATTCATTACTTTTATATATAATACGTTGCTTATTTCCACCACTCTATTAAGTGCCACTTGGGAACAGTATCTTTATTTTATTCATCTATTTTCAACAGTAATTAACATAGTTCCCAATAGTAAGGAAATCTTTATTGGGAATTCCTGATTAAAAGATGATCTACAACAAAGTTCATTTTTAAGATATGAATTCACTACTATTATGTAAAGAGGGATAACAATTACATTTGGTTTTTTTCATAACTTGAAATAATGTTCACTATTGATCATTTTAGCCATTCTATATCATATGTGTACAAGGTCTGTCTGGAAAATATCCAGCTATGCAATATGAAAAATAGAGGCATTTATAGCTGGATTTTTTTCTTGACAGCTCTCATATATATTACATATACTGGGGGGTGTAAAAAATGTATACACATTTTAAAAGATGTTATTTATATATTACTTTTCAAAGTTGAATTGGATTACAGTACTGATGTGTAGCATGACATTCACTCAAAATATGGTGTTAATCAAATGAATGACAGGCAGGACAGTCTAAGAAAATGGTGAAAGCACAGGTGTCATTCGAGGAGCACAAGACCATTTTGAAGTGGTTGTTGAAATTTGAGAACATTGAGTTTCCCCCACATTCTCCTGACTTAACACCCCTTGACTTCTACCTATGGGGGACCTTAAAGGATTTGGTGTACTATAGAAAACCAACTCTACTGGCGGTACTTCTGGAAGAAATTAAAATGACTTGCACAGAGATACAAGTTGAATTTTGGTCAACGCTGTTCAAGCAGCAGTTCACTGTAATCAGACGTGTCTGGATGCTGATGGTCACCACTTTGAGCACCTCTTGTCATTGCAGAAGTCAAACGTGACTTGTATTCATCTTTTGTTATTGGTATACAGTATTACAATTTTAATACAGTTTTTTCCTTTCTTAAAATATGTATATGTATATGTATATGTCCAGAAAGTACCCAGTCATGTAATATGAAAAGTAGAGGGATTTATGGCTGTATTTTTTCTGAACAGCCCTTGTAGATACATGTTATAGATATAGATACACTCCATTCTTATCTGAATGTATCTTATATTTAGAAATTACCTAAGTTTATGGTTTAGATTTGCCACTCAAGACTGCACTATTACAGAGTTTTGCATTTGTTTATAAAATTAGATGTAAACATATGCTAATGTATCATTAAGACTGAGATTATAATTACACAGGAGTTAGAAAACTCTGTTAAAACTCTCAAAGCAACCATAATTGTTTTTTTTAATATCAGTGAAAAAATATATTTTTTGAGTTTGTTCTCCTGTGATGTTAAAAGCCTAAACACAAAAGAAATTGAGATAGTATTTGAGTAATAGGGAATAAATTAAAAAACTAAACATGAAGAAATTTCGCTATTCTGAATAGTTAAAAACTTAAAAAAGAAAACAAATTATGTTGATGGAAAGCACATTGGAATTTAAAATGTCTTAAAGTTTCAATAATGCAAGGTGTTAATAACTGAAAGAATTTCTAAGATATATAATTTGAGTCTTGCCTGAGACCCTCGAGCTATAGAGTCGCTATTACAACGCTACTAAAGAAAATTAATGTTTGTAATTAGACCAAAGCTTTAATACCATAAATCCCACCATGGTTCTTCATTTTCAAAGTGTTAAGGATCTGTGGCTATTTTCGGGACTCAGTGATTTACTCTTGCATTTCCTCTGCTTCAGAGCCACCATTTTGGCAATTTAGATATTATTCAGTTAATTCCATTTAACATTCTGATTTAATTGAATCCAGTCTAAATACACGTTCTCTCTCTCTCAACAAAAATGTGTTTGGGGTTCTGTACTTGGAAAAACTGCAGAGAATGTCTTAGTTTGTTTAGAATATGACGCATCAGAGAAAAATAATACAACATTAAAAATCTCATTGGTAAAAAAGAATCGCTACATATTGTAAATCTCAATCCTTTTCTCTTTATGATTTTTTATTTTTCTATAATGGCTGCAGTTTTTAGACCTTGACTGTCATTTAAGTAGATACATATTTTTTCTATCTACCTATCATTCATCTCTCTCTCTCATCTATCTATCTACTATCTACCTACCTACCTATCTATCCATCTATAATTTATCTATCTATCATTGAATCTTATGTTTATGAGAACAGAGTGAAATAATAAACAGAAGGGTATCAGGAGGGATAATTTAACTTAAGAATTGCAAAGAAAAGGCAAAGGCACTTCTGAAACATGTCACCCATATTTGTGCAGGACAATAACTATACAAAGAATTCCTGATTGATTAACATGTGTCTAAAACTATCCTGATAAATGAAAATCACAATGACAGTATAGCTGTGTAACTTTGGTATAAACATATAAACTGTATTGCACCACTGTAAATATTTGAAAAGCACCATTTTGCATGGCTAAATATTAGAAGGAGGAATGTAATTTGTTTTTTGATACCTCATCAAGATCTGTCAGACAAGCGTCCAGACACTTCTGAGAAATTCACAAGAAACTGGATAGTAAACATAAAATATGCAAATAAACATTGTAGTTCTTATATAATGATATCCAAATGACTATCTGGCATATTTAAGGATTATACCATTAGACCTTTAAACGCTGAAGTAAATGAAAACTGAACTCTGTCCACTTAAGTCTCTAATTACGAGTAGGCAAAGCAAAGTAGTTACCTGAAGATGGACAGTAGAGAAGCCAAAATAGAGTAGTTACCTGCTCCATATACATAACTTTCTTTCCAGGACAATAGTGTTTTAAAAGCAGGAATGGCAACTTACCTACGGAGAGAATGAGAAGAGAAAATAGGTTACCAGACAGAATTAAAAAACCCTCTTAGGAGAAGCATGGCAGACATTGACAGGCAGAGCCAGGTCTGTGCACGGACAGAGAGTGTACATATGTGTTCCAACTGCATTTTCTTTTCTCTAAGTCCTTCTAAATATCTCTTATCCTCCTGAACCTGGCCTGTTTTTTCCTATCTACTGCCTTTTCATACCAATATTTCCAGGCATCTCCTTATCAGGCTGGTTCAACTCCATTAATTCTTAAATGTTCCTCAAAAAGTTATGATTTCATTAAAAAGTAAAGAATAGGGAAATTTAGACTAGATTCCAGACTTTTCCTCTTACTAGAGTGCCACCATTATCAAGACAGAGCATCCATGAACTGAAGATAATTACCTCATTGAACTTAAGTCTACTTCTAGCTTCAGAACTATAAGTTGTTGGGAGAAAGCAACCAGAGTGGCCAAAAGAAATAATTTCTGAGTAAAAATGTTAGATTTAACAGCTTTCATTTAAGATAAAATTTAGGGAGACTAGCCTCTTCCCATGACACTTGCTTTATTTATTTTCTAAAATTGGCTAGTCTATGTGTGGGAAATGCTGATTTGGCAGCCAAGATTATGGGCTTATAAAAGCCTTAAAGAAGGCTATGAATTGGGATTTATACAACAGCCAATATCATCTGTGAAAGACAGAAGAGTGGGATTGGAGGTAAAAGATGGGATTGTGGGAATGAACACAGACGACATGGCAAAACACATTTAGCTGTTGCTCCAAGATCACTTTAAAACTTTAAAGTTCAAAGGTCGATGTTGCTCAGTGCACTTGTCAGATGGAGTACCTATCAGCACATGTGGGAAATCTGTGTGCCTGCAAGGATACATAAGGACGCAAACTAATGATACTGGGAGCAGGGAAGGGCTGGCTCCCCCAAGCAGGTGCTGTAGTTTGCAAAGCACCTAGTATGACCTCCATTTCTTCCAGTACCAGTTTGGAAAATTCTCCAGGTGCACAACCTTAATGTTTCTCCTGCTGGAAGCTGAAGTTTTCATTTTATGCATTGACTAATTTATGAGTTTAGTGAGAAATTCTTTGTGAAATAAATTCTAGAAAAGAGAGAGAACCTGAAAATGAATTCCCTCTGCACAACATGTGTGTATGGTCCCATTAGCAGTAGCACAGTGGGCAATCGATTAGGGAGGGAAAAAATGGCTTTTTTTATGGTAATGGATTTTGAGCCTCCTGGTGATAATTTATTTACTAGAAATTTTGCAGAGCTGGCTAGCATGCTGATGAAAACCTTCTGAACATGTTCATTTAAAGAAAGGAAAAAAATGTCGGCTTATTTTTGAAAAATACTGTTATTAAATCATTGGAAACATATTGATAAAATATGCCTGAAGGCTATAGTCCTGTAATTTATAATACAAATTACATTGCTATTGACAAAGGGCAATTTAATCCTGCAATTAACTTTAACAATTTGAATTTCTCTTTTTGTTTTTTGTTTTTTGTTTTTTTTCAGAAAAATCTTGAAAGAGTTTCAGTAATGCAGTGCTAGCCTAGTTTAGCAGTGCTGGCTTTGTTTAAAGAAGTTTCCATCCCCTTTGAATTTCTTTGTATAGAATTATTCTCTCCATCTACAAACCAAAGTGTAAAACTAGAGACTTTTCACTCTGACATCTAACCTTTCATGACTTCTGAGACTCTTCTACCTAAAATTGTCTCGGTACAGGAAGAGACAAGGGCAGCATAGCTCAGTTCAAAGAATGTGAACTTCAGAATCAGAATGACCCATGTTTCTATTTCACTTCCATCACCTACTGGCTCTGTAACATTGGGTAAATACGTTTTTGCTTTTGTTTTTTTTCCCCCACACTATCTCAGTTCCTTTGTGAAATAAAGAAAACTCACACCTACGTTAGGAAAGGTGTGGAAATAAATGAGGCAACATGCCTGTGCCAAATACTTAGACTTGTATTTTCATATTCACTCAGCCCATGTCCTACATCTCCCTTCAAACAATGAGACATTCGAGGTGAAAGCATCTTTTTCCATCTTTGTTTTAGGGGAAACTCTATTTCACACTCTATTCAGAGTATGAGAGTGCTCATTAGCAGGGGCACTTAAATATCTATTTTTTCATAGGCATATGTATAATTTACTCCCTACTTGGGGAGCACACGAATACTGGGCAGTAGGAAGAAAGAAGTTAAAAACAGTTATTCAGAAAGGTGCTTTTTTGGTTGGCTTTGTTAATATGTGGCTATGAAACTGACATAGCAATAGAGCCAAGAAAGAGAAAAAGGATAATAAAGGCTCCCAACTTTAAGAGCCATGAATTTTATGCAAATAAGTAGATGAGCCAATAAAAAATATAATAAAGGATAAAAAGAAATATTAAATAAGATATATAAAAGAGATAAAACAAGCATACACATATGAGATTCAGCCATAAATCCTTCTATTTTTCGTATTGCATGGCTGGATACTTTCTAGACAGCCCCCCATATATGCCCTTAACCATATGTCCTCAAAATATATAAGTGACTGCACTAAAAGAAATACATAAATCAACTATGTATTTGGAGATTTAAAACACAGTCCCTCAAAACCAACAAAATAAGCAGACAAAAAAGGGCAAAATATAAAATATATAATGAACATGATTAAAATAATTTTATTTAATAGAGAAATATAGGACTTTACCTCCTATAACTAATTAATATATATTCTATTCAAGTACATGTGTAATTTCATTAAAATGATTTTATACTAACCAAAGAAAGAAAGCATAAATAAATTCCAAAGATTTATCATTATTCAAACTACATTCTCTGAAAAAAAAATATAAAATAAAATAAAACATTATTCATAAAAGAAAGCTAATTGTTTTATGAATTTGTCTGGAAATGACAAAAAACAAACAAAACAAAATGTGATTTCTAAGTGACTCTGGCTACAGAGAAAATCTTAAGACAAATTATTAATAGAAGACACTTAAATGACATTTAAAATAATACAATTAAAAGTATGTGGGCACAGACAACTTATAACATAGATAGAAACTTGTAGCTCTAAGTCCTTTTATCTGAAAACAAAAATATCGGAAAATGAAAAGCTAAACATTTAAACTTAAGAATTTAGTACATCCCAAGGATATGAAAATGAAGAAAATAATAAAAATAATGTCTGCAATTATTGAAATAAAAGACACAATTAACAAAAACAAAAAATACTGGTTTTCTGAGAAAATTTTAAAATAGAAAAACTTTTGACACAGAGAGAGAGAGAGCGAGCGAGACAGAGCATGCTACTAATGGAAATTGAGAAATGTTACAGAAAATGAGGAAAAATTAAATTGTCTATAAAAAAAATAGATAATCATAAATTTCCAAACCAAAACAAAATTGCATCAGAAAAATAGAAAATTGTCTAAATTAGAGAAAGAGGAAATAGAAAAACTAAATACATTAACTAATTATGTAATATGATAATAAACTATTTTTTTTCCTTAAAAAATTATATCCAAAGTCCAGGTGACTTTACAAATGAATCTTGCTAAAATTTTAAGAAATAGTTAATTCTTAAATTTTATAAATTATTTTACAAAATAGAAATAAAGATAATTTAGTTTATTCAAAGAATAAACAGTACAAAAATAAAAATTATAAGTCCATTTATATTTTAAATATACATAAGAAAATTCTAAATAAACTATTAGCTAATCAATCCATAAGTATGTGAAAATATTTCTTCTGATCAGAAAGTATTTATCCTCAAAATTAAAAATGTAGCAGAGTAATTTAACACATGAGCAGGCAAAGGAAAATAATCACATAATTATCTCAACAGATAATGAAAAATAATTTGCAAATTAGAATTTCAATATTAAAACTAAGATTAAAACTTAGAAAAGTAAGAATAGAGAACATCCTTATCACAAAATATTTTATTCCAAAAACTTATAGAAACTTTATTTTGAATACAGAAAACTCACAATCATACTAAGATCATAAAACTTTTACAGAGTTAATCTTAAAACTTTCTTAAAAATATAAAATAATAACTAACTAAATAAAGAGGTATATTAAGCTCAAAGCTAATGAGAATTTATATTAAAAAATATTTTTCCTAAATTTGGCCTAGAAATGAAATGAAATCCCAAAGAATATTCCAACACTGTATTGTGCAGAACCTAGCAAACATTCACACACACACACACACACACACACACACACACACACACATATACTCAGAGTAAAAAATAAGAAATAAAGTAAGTAAGGTCAATTTTGACAGAGAAGAGGAAGAAAAGGCATTCTCCCATCAGGTAATGAAACTCACTAAAAAGATAGAACTGTACTGATGAATAAACAGCCATATACTTTTGGAACAGAAAGTAAAGTATGTAAGTATGGGAATTTTGAAGTATTATGAATGTGGCACTACATGTCAATGCGAAAATGACTCATTTTTAGTAGATAGTATAAGAGAAAATTGGTTTACAATTATGAAGAAAAATAAACCCGAATCCCTTCCTTATATCATATTTTTAAAAGGGACTCAAAATGAATTAATTTCCTTAGTATAAAATGTAAAAGAATGTATAAAACTAAAAGAAAAAATGGAGGGAGATATATCTGTGTTTTCAGGATGGTGAAGAATTTTATAAATAAGATCCAAAAAGCAAACAAGATAAAAAGTAAATGGTTTTTAATACAACAGGAAAATTTAAAAATTTTATTTAACAAAGAGTAACTTTGGTACAATTAAAAGAGAAAAGAGTGGGAGAAAATAGCTGTTCTACATAAAATGCTAAGTGATTAACATTTTGGGTACCCAAGGAACTCTTTAAAGTCACTAAGAAGAAAGGCAGAGAGCCCATAAGACAAATGGTTGAGGAATAAACGCTAAGGGTTAACTACCTGAAGACACATTCCAACTCTATCATAATGAGGTAACTGAAAACTGAAAACTTGGGCCATCACTTAACACCCATGATAGTGGCAAAATATAAATTGTATGATTCCCAGTGTTGGACAGGAAGTGGAAAGAGGTAGTCTTGGAATATCACTAGTGGGAGTACAAACTAGTACAATACAATGGAGAGAAACTTGGCAGTACTTCAAAGCAATAATAAAACATATAGCTTCTGACACCACGACTTCTGGATATATATTTGGGGAAACTTTTCCACTGATAAGGAGGGGATCTGAACAAGAATGATGAACAAGAATTGTTTATGTTAGTGCAAAATTGAAGCTGATTTGTATGCTCATCAGTATGAGAACAGATGAGAAAAACGCATTGGAGTAATCCAGTGAAATACTGGCAGTTATTAGAAGAAATAAATAAAATGTAAATATACTGGAATGAATAGAATCTAAGAACAGCACTAGGCTGAAAAATAACAGGCTTTTCAGCATGATATAATTTATGTAACATGATCCACAAAAACAGCATTATTCATTATACAAAGACAGATAAATATTTAAGAATACATATCTATAATATTACTGTAGGTGATTATGTCTGGGTAGGAATAAAGTAAATGAAAAATAAGAGAGAGGTGATGCACAAATCAAGGTTGAAAGTGGCCACAACATGAATAAATGATTAACTTAATATTCTACTCCCACAGGTAAGAGGTTAAAGGAAAAGCAAAATGAAAGTCACAGTTTGAGTATACCCCAAGACCAAACACGCAAAGTCAAGTAATCAAAACTTAAAATTGTCCTGATTTCCCCAAAATGCTGACTTTTAAGTTAAACAAGACTCAATCTTTATTTATGTCAGTGTAACCTTACAGTTTCCTAGCTATAAACTACCAACGAGTAACCTTATTCAAGGAAAAGGAATGTGAGTTTCTAGTAACCAATCTCAATAAAAAAATTATCCACTCATGCTTTATAAACTGAGCTATAATTCTGAAAGGTCTGGGTTCTTATCACTTTTGGTTGGAGATCTCCCTGTTTTTAAATAGTTTGTTTCTTTCTCAGAAGATATTCATAGCAAGTAAATCTTCCTCAATTTTCTTTTGACAGAACAAGGGGAAGGGTAGGAGGAAGACAGAGAAAGGGGAACGGAGGGTGAAAGAAGGAAAGAAATGGAATAAATATTTGTCAGTTATGTAAAAGGAGCTCACCAATGATTAGACAACTGTTAAGTATGTGGTGTGTTGGATAAAGATAAGGCCCACGCTTGGCTCAATAAACTCAAGATTTCTAACTAGTGTTACTATGGGGGTAACACTAGATGCAAGAGTCCTTGAGTTTCTGGAATTCAGATGACCCACTTCTGATTCCCAGAGCCTCAGTGTGTGATCTAGATTATATGTCTATGTGGTTTGGGCTCAGAGCCCTCCTCAGGTTTGGTGAGGAGTCACAGACAAAGCCAGGTCTCTTCACTGCTCCCCTGGAAGTGGGTGTTGGGAAGAATTCTGAAACTATTAAATCTGAAGAGCCCCCTAAATTAATCTGTTTTAATTATCCCTAATCCTAGCTCTGCCTTAGCATTATCTGAGGAGTGTTTACATATGTCAAAACACTATGTCAGCTCTATTGAGAGAGAAACTCCAGTGATGGGGACTCTGCATCTGTTTTTTTTTGTTTGTTTTGTTTTTGTTTTTTGGGGGTGGGGGAGCTCTTTTGGTGATTCTAACGTATCCACACTGCCACTAGTAGGACTGGCCAACTGAGAACCAACCATTTATTTTACCTATTTTAATCAGTGCATAGAATCCTCCCAATAGCTGCCCAGCTCCTTCTAGAAAGATTCAAATAACAATGAAAGAGTAAAATGTCTATAATTTGAGAGGAAGGTGAAATGTTATTATCTTGCTAAATACACTTCCTTCAAGCCCTTCCATGATTAGGTTGCCAGTAACCAAACTTTACTAACTATATAGTTGAGGCTTGCTGAGGCAAGAGAGATATAATTTTTGCCAGATCATTGATAAACTCCAACCAATGTTGTGTTAATCATAAGTATAACAAACAGCCATTAGGAAGAGAAATAACTAACACTTTGGGGGCATCTGGATGTGAATAATTAAGTGGTAAGTTTGCTTCTTCTGTCCTTAGCTTGCTACTAACGTTTTGTCAAATGTGGGTACTGGGTGCTTCAAAAGACATCAATAATAGACTTTGAATACTTAATAATGCAGATAAAAAATGACACTACTTTGACAGATTTACTCAAATTGTATGCAAATGTAATGCATATTTAATGCAAATATACATGTAGTTCTCTTAACTATTTCCTATGCTTCACTGTGCCCCTTAGTAAAATGCTAATGGCTCATCTGTGCTTCCTTATTGTATTCAGAAATTAATTGTTAATGTAACTTGTGGGTCCACACAATGGCTAAAATAAAACAATTGAAATAAAAGTTCCCTGACCTTGAGAATATTAAATTCTACTTGTGGAGAGAACGTATGCCCCCAAAACCACCCAAACAGGCTCATATTCATGCATTACCAATCTTGCTTAATGGCACCACTCACAGACCTCTGAAGACCATAGGCAATATTAAAAATTACCCCAGACTCCTTTCTCAGCTTATGCTTATATCCAATAAACCACCAAGCTGTTTTCTTTCATATCTACTCTCAAATCCCTATTGCAAGACTTCTTTATTAGATCAACTCAGTAGAAAATAACAGGATAACTGGAAGCACATCTACTGGATTCTCTTCACCCTTAACCCATGTTCTATTTCTACTACCAGAAAGATCTTTCCAAAACTCATGGATGACCCATGATTAAAATTCTTCAATAACTTTTGAAATAATACCTCAAATCCTTTGCATAATAACATTCAAGCCTTTCATCATTGTTCTCTGAAAATTGGCTCTTTTGCACTTTTTAACTGGCATCCTATTCTCAGGTCATAAGCAAAGATTTGCCATCTTTTTATGTACCAACAATCAAGTTTCTATTAATGACAATACTTCCATCTGTAATGGCTTACCCTGAAACCCCCTCCCTTCCTCTTATCTACTTGGTGAATTCTTATTAATTCTTCAGGAGTCAGCTCCAATTATCACACTTCGCCAATATTGAGCCATCACTCCCCCAGGTTGAGGTAGGTGGGCTGCTTCAACATGTTTCCAAAGCATTCCATAAATAGCTTTTTCCTTTTGTTCCAATGGAGATAAAAAGGAAATATTATGTATTTCCTTCATGTATGTATATTTTTAATGTATGCCACTTCCTTTAGTAACAAGCCTCATTTAACATTCACATTCACATAGAATAATATGGGAAGGTGGTTTAAGCCATTTATATACTCCAAATACCCCAGAGTAACAAGCTTTCAGTAACTACCATCTTATTCTATAACTTCCATTGTTCAGGACTCTGGACCAAGAGAGAATACTGTCTGCAGTTAATTTCTAAGCACAACATAAACTAGCACCACTGTATCACCACTGCGGCTACCAGCACCTCTAATAGTATCATCCCTGAAACTCTTTACAACAGACAGCTAGTGTTAT
>PVJL010002266.1:191692-207888 GCA_004026885.1 Lyroderma lyra
GCGGAATATAAAACTGAAAGCAAAGAAAAAAAGAAATGAACAAACAAATAACCCATGGACACAATCAATAGTTTAATGTTTATTTGGGGATGAGTGGGTTAGGGAGGGGAGAAAGGGGAGGGGGTGGGAGAGGAGGGGGGGAAGCTAAATATATGGTGATGGAAAGAGAAGTCACATTAGGTGGTGAACTTATTATACATCAAGTTGACAATGCACTGTAGAATTGTATGCCTGAAACCTATGTAATCCTTGGTAACAGATGTCACCCCAATAAGTCTAACAATAAAAATGAATTGAAAAAATAAAAAAATAAAAAAAAATAAAAATAGGCAGAAAAAAAAAATTGTTTTTTATCCCTTGGGTGAGTTGAGGGCTAAGGCAGAGACACAGTGTGAATATTTACTTCCCATACGACCCCTACATTAGACTATATAGTTCTTGAGAGCATAGACTAGGCTTTTTTTTTTTTTTTTGTCTTTCTGCTTTCCTAGAACCTAGCAGAAACTCTGGCACCTGCTAGACATTCAATGGATGTTCGAATGATGGATGGATAGGTGGATAGAGGGAAGGATGTATAAATGTTAATAAACTATAAAGCAATGAGAGAGTAGTTTAAAGCTCTAGGTACAAAAAGGTTCCCCAACCTAGGGTGATAGAGTCAGATTGCTGAGGGAATTGATTATAGGGAAGGATCATGTGACATAAGATAATTAAGGAAAGCTTTCTTAGAATAGGTGAAATTTAAGCTAGATCTTATAAAAATGGAAATTAAGTTGATAAAGAAAATTAAGAAAAGCATTTCAGGCTAAATATCTAGATGGATACAGTATTGTGAAGGGCAAAGGCCATAATGACTATTACAAGGACTGTAGAGGTCTGAGAAGAACTGTGAGGACTTTCCATTGATAAAATGTAAGAAACTGGTGTAATGATGCCAGTGTTCGAAGACTCGATACATAAATATCATATTTCATTTTTGAAATTAGGGGAGAATAAACTATATTGAATCTACTATACAAGCAGAGTTATGCCCTCAGTTCATCATAATTAATACACTACCAGATATCCCAAAGGTGCTGAGAAGCAGTTTTTGAGTTCTGCACACTAGGATCCCTTTGCTAACTGAAATGTTGGCACTATAAACACATTAGGATTGCTGTTTAACAGACAGAAAGAGCAACACTGAACAAAAGTGAAGAGTAGAAATTGAAGGTTATCTAATAAATTGAATGTGCAAGAAAATGTAGAAAAGTGAAATATAATTTCCCAAAAGGAATTAATAGGAAACTAATAGTTCAAAGCCAAATATCATGGAATCTTAGAAGGCCGTACATGATTACATTCACCTTACATTTCACTTGAAGAAAGAATATCTTGAATTACACCCTAATGCTGTATCTGAGTCCTACTTCAAAAATAATTTATAAAAGATCATTGTTAATTGAATTACATGAACATCTCATAGGAAAGATTTATTTGTTTTTTAAAGTGATGGCCTTCTAAAGTATTCAGACCAAGCAGGATATGGACAGAAATACAATTGAGAATAGGAATTATGCCTTATTTTACTCGGTATCATTAGTTCCTGGCACTTATCAAGTATAGAATGAAGGTTTGCTGAATGACTAAGTGAATAAATCAGTAGTACAATGACTACAGGAATTTGAACAGAGCACAAGAAATACTTAACACTTAATACAGACTGACCTATTAACAACCAGCTCAAGTACTAAAAAAATCTGGAATAAACCTGTCTATGAGATGTGAAGTCTCTTTAAATGCAATTATCAATAATTATAAAGAATAAGTTGAATGGTCTAGAAGGAACACAAATAAAGAAAACTCCTTCTGCAATTCAATCATTGATATATTCAAGATCACTATAATTCAAATAAGACAAGTTACATTTGGGATTTTCCTACTTTATTCATCACAGATAGACCTGCTAACTGCCCGTGACAAATATCCACTGCACATCCATTTCTATCTTGCAGTTTAGATGAAGTCTTTGTGGAAAATGAAAGCAACATAAAATATGCACAGAACATCTTTATCCCTTCAAGCTCAGGATGAGTTGAGCATCTCTGAAAATGTTATGCAAATGCAAAAATGTTTCTTCTAGTATAAGCCATTTAGCTGGGGCTTTCAACACCTCGAGTCTTAGATGAATAGTTTAATCAGATTTATTTTCACTAGGTGCCAAGTAAGTGTCCAGCTAATTCTACCAAAGTCATTCTCTACTGACTCACCTCACTGACTACTCAAATTTTCAATTTTAGTTATAAAATAATACTACTAAGAATGTTCACATTGTTTTGGATATTATATTAGACCCTCCACTGAAGAGCACATTGGGCTGTGATATAGCTAATCCATTAATTTCAGCTGTCTCCACAATCAATCCTGGTGGCTGCAGCCCAATTCATCATTTTATGATATGTATTGATTGGAGGATTAGGCAGACATCATTCATTTTTTAAAAGTAGGTAGAGCTATAGGCTCCCTGTTGGTCTATACAAACTCTGAATATGACAGTCTCCCCAGAAGAAATGATTTCTGGATTTATTTCACCATATTGTCTAATTGTCATTCCGGCTCACTGAAGGGTGCAGGTACATCATTCTGCCAGGGAACCATGATCTGGCAGGACATGGAGCAAGAGTAAAATGTTTTCCCATACTACTGCTTCTTTGGTACAAAAACATAGGCACCAGTGCTCCTCTCTTACTGGAGAGAGAGAGCTAGTGATTTCTTTTTCCTATATCCCTTCTTAATCAAGAGCTAGGGAAGAAGTCACATCCTCGAGTCCCCCACACTTAGCAGGGTCCCTTGCATCCTCCATGGTGTCGACTGTGTCCCTAACTAAAGGGCCGATTTCTGAGCTAGGCAGCATTGTGTAATTTTAGAATCCCCACACTGAGGAGTTACAGATTGTTTTTTTACCATGCCAGAAAGCACTGTTTTATGATAGTGGCTTATGCCTTTATTAGTCCCTTAGGTGCAACTGTTCTCAAATCAGAACTAATATCAGTCCTCAAATTGCTCCTATCAGGAGCATCTTTGTTTATAAGATCTAGAAGAATATCACTTCACTGTGAGAAACCTGACTTGACCCCATTAGTATGTATCAATTTTTCTTATACAGTTAAAATACACTAATAATCTTCTTTTAAAAATTAAGTATTTTCTCTACCCTGTATAATATTTCTTCTAGGGAGACAAATTTATTACAGATTACAATCCTTTATCACGTTGTTACATTTTTTAAATAAAATTACTTTAAATTGCATCTGGTAAAGACTACTTAATACAATTAATCATTTGTCGCCAAGAATTATTTACTTAAAACTAGAATTTGCTGAAAAGTGTCACATCATTTTTTATTTGTGCCACAAAAGGTAATTGTGTAATTAGGAACTGGTTTACAGAAGCATGTTTTTCACACAGTGCTGATAACCCAGGTCTAAATTGCCCTTTCCATGCAGGATCCAAAGGCACTTTATAAATCATTGTATTTAAGTCTCTACTCACACCTGCTTACACCCACGCATAAACTGCAAATAGGGTATATTTAAAGAGGCCATTTAATTCTAGGATAACTACGGCAAAGAATTCTCTGCTGGGATGGAATGCAGGAAAGTTTTAACAGATGCTCAGGAACAATAGACACCAGTTGAGGTAAAAAAAAAAAAAAAAAAAAAAAAAGAATGTCATCTCCAATTAAAACGACAGGAAAGATTTAGCAGGGAGAGATGCAATTACTCATTTGGACTTTGGCCAGGACATCAGAGCTAATACCCTTCTCATTGTGGAACTTTTTCTAATGCTTTAAAAACCCATCCATATTAGAGTTGTACCTTAATATTTCAGCTAAAACTGAGTGTTCAGAGAATAAAAGACAAATAGAAATGGTGTCTGTCACATCAGTTTTATTTATAGTGTAATCTATACCCCATTCAAACCCACACAACATGCTTCTTGAGGTTAAGAATAGTGGTGGGGAGGGACAGAAAGACTAGCCGAGGGGTGTCCAACCTTTTGGCATCCTTGGGACACAGTGGAAGAAATGTCTTGGGACACACATAAAATACACTGACACTAATGATAGCTGATGAACTGAAAAAAGGTCCACGCATAATTTTTGTAATGTTTTAAGAAAGTTGACGAATTTGTGTTGAACAGCATTTAAAGCCATTCTGGGCCACATGTGGTCTGCGGGCCGCGGGCCGCAGGTTGGACAAGCTTGGACCAGATTATGGGCAGTGAATTAAAGGATTAAGCAATAAAAGTGGCCTAGAATTAGAGGATTGATACCCAGGATAGAGGTTGCAGGAAAATGGTTGACATTGAATTAAACTAATGAAATACCTTTTTGTTTTCTAATCCTGCATTTTATCCCCATTCCAAGCATTATTATAAAGATGGCCTGCTAACAAGTTCATTATGAAAATAGTAACGCATAGTAGAAAGGACTTTAGGAATAATTCCTAGTTTGCTAAAGGAGAAATTGAGGCCCAGAGAATGGAGACAAGTGCCCAAGGTCACACACAGTTGTAGATAACTCCATGATACACCCAGACATTTCTATTTGGAAAATTACATGATTATGACCAAGGCCCTTATACACTTCAGATAATTCTAACTTTCGTTAAACGTCCACAACTGTTTAGCTCTGTGGGGCAGGAGCCAGGGAGTTTCTTGGGCATGTGTTTATATGGCTTAAGAATAATCACCTTTCCACCTTATTATTTGTAGAATCAAAAACTATTCTCCATTCTTTTGACTAGCAGATGATGGTGAGAACATGAAAGCACAAAACGACATGAGGAATAAATTGGAGAGAAACATTCATAATAACTATGATTAGAAGAATTGAGCACACTCCATAGGAAGATGCATGCCTGCCAAATCCAATTCTACTTTTACTTCAGCCTCCTCTCCCACGTACCTAATGGTAACACTCAGGGTCCTTAAACACTGACTTGGAATTAAAATGGATTGTTTGCAGCTGCTCACACACAGGCTTATTGGGTTGGCCCCGCCCAGTGTTTACATGTGGCTTCCCCTCTCAGCCTCAGTTCTTGCCAGGGCAGGCCATTTGAGAAACAACAGGACAGCAAACTGAACAGAATGTATTTTATGAGTCAGCTTGATCCTCATCCACGGGCTGAGAGTTCATGGCGTTAAGCCATTAGCCCCACTGCCTGGTTTTCAAAGAACTCCCTATCTGGTTATTCCCCTAACAGTGGTAGCTGAAGGACTCAGGCCTTTTGCTCCTTCAATTTAATTTCGGCTAAGTTTCCTCTCTTTCTGCCCATCTTCTATAAATTCTCTGATGCTTGAGTAGAACTTCAGAGCTGAATAGGAATAAAGAACTCCATTATATCTGATTGTAGCAGCTACTAGTAATTTTCCAAACCTTGCTCTAAAGCAAGCAGGAATGAAGTTATGCTTGCATCTGGCCAAATGCAGTCAATGGGAGCGTCAATGAGCTAAGGCTGGACTATGGCCCGCACCCAAGCACGGAGGTGCCTCAGCAGATGCTGATCCAAACGGGGAGGAGTGCCAGTCAGAATGTGGAGGAGGCTCCCCGTCTCCTAAGAATAAGAACCACCTTGGACTAACTGGCACGTCACTTAGCATAATTCCAGCAGCAGGTGAGGGTATAATTAACTATATTTCTGGTTGAAAGTTAAAAACCATTTAGACAAAAAAGGGATTCATGAAATAAACTGAAAGCCCTGTTTTCTAGGTGCTCACTATGAAATGAGATCTGGACAAGAGTGCTGATATTGGTGTAAATAAGAGGAAGAATTACAAATGCTGTGCTTATACAATTTTATTCTAGGAGGGGTTGACATTTCTCTAAACTTGCTCAGTAAAACAGGAAGAAAAATATGCCAACTTTTCTTTCTAGTTCTAAATTGTGGAGCTAATAGCCACATATTTGGATGCTAATAAAATCCTTTTTGATAACAGTTACGATGCTTCATTCTTTTAAGAATGGTAATCATTCCAACTATAGCAGTTGGTAAGGCTGGATGGTTAGATCAGGTTATACCCTAACCTAACTATTTTGTTTCAGGGCTTTAAATAATTTTCCAAAAAGATCTAAGCCCATACATGTAAGAAAATGTATTCTTGGCTTTCCAACATTAGTTTAAAAAATTGTTTTTAAATAGAGAAAAAACTTCATTGAGATAAAGTGGATTAAAAAGTCAGTCCTTTAATCTGTGAATATTAACCATGAACATATATATCATGGGAAGCACAGTCCTAGGCATGGAAGGCATAACAAGAAAAGAAACAATCTGGTATCATCCTTCAGAGGTTGGGTAAAATCATCTGTGTCCATAGGCTTGTGCATGCTTCTGTCATAGGCATAGCCTCATCACACTCCACATCAGTCTGTCTTTCTTCCAGCTGGACTACAAGTTCCTTCCTGACATCTTGATAGCTTTCATCCCTGTATCTGGAGAATTTACTATTAGGCTTGCCACATTGGCGAGATACCAAACTTAAACAGTGTTGAGTGGATAAACGTGGGTGGAAATTAGTAGCGATGATCACCTTAGGCCTCTTTTCTGAAGAGGATTGTTAAGAGTATAGTCTGGTATAGGGGGACACAGAGTAAACAAAATGCATTCAAAAATATTTACTGAGCCTCATCTATCTCAGGCATTGGGCCGGGTGCAGAGAACTATAAGGCTCTATAAGGTAGACTCAAATACTGTCCTGGGCATTTTACAGTCTAATGGAGATGACATATAATAATGGCAAAACTTGCCTCTGCCAAAGAAATACATAGGGTTACAGTAGTGGTGTGCTAAAGCCTATTCTTACTTGAAATGGCTCCTGAAAGCTGTTTGTTAAATGCTAAAGAACTTTGCAAGCCAGTTGTTAAAGCATCTGTTTATTGAAATTGGCCATGATGGGAGGGAAATCAGCCAACAATACAAATCTAGGATTTTTTTTCTTTTAAACCACGGGGAGCTGGTAACTAGCCCACAACTGGCTGCAGTAATGTGTGCCTAACACCCTGTCTTTCTGCCTTTTTATCTCATTTTTATCTACTTTCTCTTTTAGGAGGTGATAATATAAAACAGAAGCACATTTGTAAGATACTTTATTTAAGAAGGTTTTCTATTTTAAATTTTTAAAAAGTGCATGATTAGAACTTTTCATTAATTTTATAAAACAAAAACAACAAAATAATCTTTTACTCTTTCCTTTATATGTGCCTTACCCTAGCACATATAAAATAAAAATTAATTATGTTTAATCCATGTATAATGCCTTATATGTAACAGTATTGTATAAATATACTGACTTGAATCAAATGAAATTGAATTAAACTGAATTAAATTGGATTGAATTGAAATAGACTGCATTAATTTAAAATTGACAATAATACAAGATACTTTTATTGTTTGTATTGAATTAAAACAATTTTAGCACTAAAATATAATTACTTTTTGTGTGCAAAAATCATTTATGTTTATTGTTTATGAAACTATGTAAGTCTGTGATGAATGGTATTTTATTCCCCACTAACTGGCCATATTTTGAATAATCTGTACAAGTCTATATCTTATATTGAAACATTTATAATGCTAGAAAGCAATCTAACTAAAATTCTAAATTATTTTTCAATCTGGTCTTTACATTGACTTGAAACTCACCTTGCTTTAACTCGGTGAAGTTTATTTTATCTGCAATTCTTGATTTATATGCATATCATGGTCTCTAATTCTTCCACATTGTGGAGAAATTTTTACTGCATGTTACTATCATCAATACACAGGAGACCCTGTGAGGCTGCTTGCCATACTGTGGTAGGTAAGAATAGAAACCACAGGGTCTCCAAGACTTGGACTTGAATTCTAACTGGTAGAGTTTGATCAAATTACTTTGCATAATCCTTAAATTTTTTCTCAGTTAAGTTTGAGGAAGTACCTTTATCACAGAGATGTGTGTTGATGAAATGAAATGATGAATGTGGAAACTTTATTACAGTGGCATGCTCATGTGCAGATAAAGCTGTTTAAATGTTATCAACAAAAACACATGAACAAGCAATAGAAGAGGAAAATTGGAAGTCCACGTGTCTTCAAGGTCTACAAGTTATCTACTGAAAGAGCAAAAAAATTAGATGGGATTGGTGGGTACATCCTAGAAATTTAGAACTAGGAAAGGAAAGGAAGAAAAATGATATATATTATATCTAAGTATAGTCCGGGAGAAGAACATAACAATGATTTATATTTATTAGACATCTACTATGTGCCAGTATACTGCTTCACATGCATACGTCATTTAGTCACACAACAACCCTCTGAGATAGACTCTCCTGCTCATATTCTCATTAGGTATGTGAAAACTGGGCTAGAGACTAGTCTTCCCTAAGGTCTTGCCCAGTGAAATGGGGGAACAGTTTGGATCTTGAATGCAGGCAATGACTTTAGAATATACATGCGAGTATATATTTTTTGAGTATATCATATATACATATATATCATATATATTTAACAAACACATAATGTTTGTTTATAGGCTCTGTCCTAGTCTTTTTCAAAAAATATTAATTAATTTAACATTTATAATAACTATATGATATAGTTACTATTATTATCCTTATTTTATAAGTAAGATAACTATAACTGAGGCAGATAGGTAAATAACTTGTCCAAGGTCACACAGCTAGTAAATGTATTCTGGAGCAGTATTGCTCCAGAATCAGCTAGCTACATGACAGCTCTGCTCTCCGGTTAAAAATGATTTTAACAGTTTATTTTTCTCAACAACGGCATCCCTATAAAGGTAACTATGGGGTTTATGCCACAAACTGCCATGAGACTCTTCCCAGGGCCAAAATTTCTCTGTGCAAGAAAAAAAAATTTACTGTACATATCATAACCTGGTTATGATTTCTGTTTCCATGTTGCTTTCCATTCAGAGAGATTACTTGAGTATTTTAATTCATCTGACACTACCACATTTCTCTAAACTAGCTATTTTGGCTTTATACTTCATTCTCTTATTAATTTGATCAATGTGAATCATATCCTGGGAGATCAGGTTTTTGACTGATGGACTTTGGGCCATATTATAAAAACGTGGTAAATTCCCTAAGGTAATATACCAACCTATGAGGTTTTTAAGAAACATTTACTACCTTTTCTCATGTTACATTGCTCCTTTAAATCTTGATTAGCTATCAAAATAAAAATGTGTTTTCTTATTTGCATTGTAACTGTTAGGAGAAGATTTCAAGAGAAAGTTAAAAATGACTTTAAAAAACGAACGTTCAGTTTTTTAGGTTTGATTAATTCTGGGTGGATAAGCTGAAAACATTGGTCAGAACATGTTTCTTGGATGGTTGACTTCTTTCAATTGTATACATTGTCTCTATACCTGGGCATTGAGACTTAATCATGCTAGTTCCAAGGATTTGTTTTGGAGCCAAACAACCTTTCACTAACATCTAGAATAATCCTCTCTCTGAAGTCAGCTCTTCATCTGTGTTCTTAAGTTCAAAACTGTGCCCCTGCATCTGCTAAATTCAATGACTGTAACACCAAGCAGCAGGTAGAACCGTATGCTGGCTCAAAACTGAATCCTGAATATCAATCTGGCTTCCCTGCTGCAGAATCATCTGTGTTCGCTGATCTGCCCCCATTAATATCCAGGGAATAAGAGTGAGACACACCACAGTGGACAAGGGTGGGAGGGATATTTCTAATCAATTGAAAACAATAATAGCAAAAAGTCATTAGGTTTTTGCCTGCATAAACACAGGGTAGTAAAACAAGAAAATTACAATGTCACAGCTACCATGCCCAAGTTAGATGGAAAAGCATGCAAATGCATACACACCCACCCACTTCGACAACACACACCTCAAAATTCCAGCACAGAAAATCATCTTTTTTTTTTTTTTAAGAATACAGGTAAATATATTTTATTTGTCCCTGAAAATAAATACAAAATGCTGAGCAAAGGATTCAGGATGACATAATTTTATTTTATTTTTTTGTGAAGCTATATATATTCTCTTATTTTTCTTTTTGTTGTTAGGTTTATGGGGTGACATTGATTAGTAAAAATTACATGCATTCCAGGTGTACAATTCTATAATACATCATGTATGTGTTGTGTTACGTGTTCATCACCCAGAGTCAGTTCTCTATCACCATATATTTGACTCCAGTTCCCTCCTTTCCCAGCCTCTCCCTCATACCTTCAGATAACCACTAACCCCTAAACTACTGATTGTGTCCATGAGTTTTTGTTTCTTGTTTTCAACTTTGTGTTCCAAAAATGAGTGATATCACATGGTTCTTGGTTTTTTCTGTCTGGCTTATTTCGCTTTACATGATGCTCTTAGGGTCCATCCATGTTGTCATAAATGGCCCTGTTTGGTCTTTTCTCATGGTTGAGTAATATTCCATTGTGTATATGTACCACAGCTTCTTTAGCCAGTTGTCTATCAAAGGACATCTTGGCCACTTAGTAAGAGAAAATATTTGCAAGCAATGCCTCTGATAAGGGGCTGATATCTAAAATAGATAAAGGACTTATACAACTCAACAATGAAAAGACAAACAATCCAATTAAAGAAAGGGCAGAGGACCTGAACAGACACTTCTCCCAGGAAGACATACAAATGGCCAACAGATATATAAAAAAATGGTCAACTTCACTAGCTATTAGAGAAATGCAAATCAAAACCACAATGAGATACCACCTCACACCTGATCAAATGGCTATTATCAACAATACAAGTGTTAGATTGTGGAGAAAAAGGAACCCTCACATACTGGTGGAAATGCAAACCAGTGCAATCACTATGGAGGACAGTATGGAGTTTCCTTAAAAAATTAAAAATGGAGTTACCATATGACCCAGCAATCCACTTCTGGGTGTCTATCCCCCAAATTTGAAAATCATAGTTCACAAAGATATATGCACCCCAATGTTCATCACAGCACTATTCACAGTGGCCAGATTAGAAACTTAACCTTTTTTTTTTTTTTTTGGACAAAAATCCCATCTGCCAAATTATTGATTATAGTATATGAATATAGAGGTTGCAGCCTTAAGTACATAAAAATGAAAAGTCTAGAGTTTATTTAAATATGATAGAACTAAAATTTCATGCTTCTATTAAAAATAATTTATCTTAGAACGACCACTGGAAACACCATTTTTTATTTCTGAAATACTTGAATCACTCATTAATTAGAAGCTCAGAATGTGTCAGCATATTTACACCGTCTCTTTCTGCTGTTTGACGTTTTAAGTTTAAATTGTTCTGATTTTGCAGTTAAATGAAGGAGTTGCTTCTGAACACTGTTAGGGGCACATTTAAAACACATATATTATCTTCCTCTGTTCTGACTTTGGCATATTTTCACGCTCTGTGTATGTTTTTAAAAGGAGACATTTTTGCTACAAGTTGTTGAAGTGAAAGATTAGTAGGCTGAACACAAAACAGAAAATGACCTGCTCTTCCTTATAAATTTTTCTTGAACTTAGCCATTATTCAAGGCTTAAGTACTATTTACTGGTCACTGACATTTTAGCAAGTTTTTTCACCTTGGCCCCCTTTTCCTGATTCATCATTCTGACCCCTTCCTGGGGTCCTTTCTCATCACTCTCACTGATCATCTCATTCACTTACATTGTTCCCTTCTCAGTCCTGTCCTCCGGCACGTAGGCAGTGACTGGAATTACCCTGGACTCTCCAGACCTGTAACTTAATTACAAGCTAACTTAGTTTATTGTTGTACTACAAATGCATTCAGGCGCTTTCCCATTCTCCAAACTTCATTTCATTGTGTTAGTGTTATTTCATGTTCATCCTTTATATTTCTCTTATCACATTTCTGTCATTCCTTTCTTTTTTAATGACACTAATAGCACTTTATATGCCAGTAGGTAATAATATATTTTGGATTTATATCTAAATTATATTTAAACCCTTAGCTACATAAAATGTTAGAGTACTTAAAATGTACTACTTTGCTTATAAACCCAAAGTAATATGTTACAAAAATGCAGAAAAGCAAGTGGTATTCTATATACCTAGTGTGATATACCTAATATTTTTAAAAACTGATTTGTCCATGTTAACTCAATTAATTTGATCTAATTCAAATATATAGAACATTGTACCAAACAACCATAGAAACATATTCTTTTCCTAAGTATATGGGACATTGACAACAATTGACCATATTCTGGGCTATAAAGCAAATGAGGAAAAAGATATCAAGTTATTAAAATCAGAGTACTGTTTCTATGTGAATGTAAGCTAGAAATCAACAAAAAAAGTACCAGAAAATCCCCATATGTTTGCATAATTCTCAATGCATTCCTGCATAACCCATAAATCAAATAAATTACAGTAGAATTTAGAGAATATTTTGAACCCCAAAATAATAAAAGGATAAGATGCCAAAACTTGTGAAATATAGGGGAAGTTCTGCTTAGAGAGAAATGTATAAATGTAAGTCCACTCATTAAAAACATAGAAAAACTATTAATGACCTAGCTATCTCATAAAATTATTTAAAAGGAATAACAAATTAAACTAAAAGAAACCAAGATAATAAAAAAGAAACAAAAGTTTAAAATAGGAAAAAAATAGAAAACAGACATACATTAGAGGGGTTCAACAAAGCCAAATATGTTTCTTCAAAAATAATAATATAAATATCCTTATCAAAGTTATCCAAGGAAAAACAATATCAAATGATAAAAATGACACCATTTCAAAGCACACAAACATATAAACATATTACAATAAAATTTTTTCCAATAATTTGATAACATGGAGGAGATGTAGAATTCTTAGGAAAACACAACTTATCAAAAATTATAAAAGCACACCCAGCACCTAGATCTTAATTTCTAATACCATTCTTCAAGAAAAGAAAGAAAAATTCCCTGGAAAAGTAGCTGATTTTAGGACAGGGACAATAAATATACAAGATGAGCCTGGAGCATGTTGTGGTATCAGAAAATAAGAAAAGTCTCAAAATGCAAATATAGAAGTCAACAATAGTCAATGGTTTAGTGGTTACCTGAGGGGAAGGAGGGAGGGGCTGGAGAGGAGTGAGTGGGAGTCAAGTACATGGTGACAGAAAGCAATCTAACTCGGGGTGGTGAACACATAACACAACACACAGACGATGCACTGTAGAACTGTACACTGGGAACCTATGTAATTTTAGCTAATCTATGTCACCTCAATAAATTTAATAAAAAAAAATCAACAACAAATAAAAACCTCATAGTGATGTTAGCATGTCAAAGGGATACAGGATCCAATTGAAGTAATTCCAAAGCTGAAACAATATAATCAACAAATAAACTATTATTATTATATTATAACCCAAAGTAGAAGCTACACATGCGTGAGTACATGATGTTATAAATAAATGATTGAATAAGTAAACAAATGGGGAGAACAGACAAACCTCCTATGCAGAACAATTCCAAATCATGTAGTATAAGAAGTGTAACTCCACATTTTTTAAGTATGGGCTGCACAATATGACTTTTTTCAAAAAGTATAGTATGTAAAGACAGGAAAAAAACGTAAATTTCCCAAGGAGAATCTTGACAAATACTGGCTTAAGCCAGGTGATCAAAGCCAACATCAACAGTGATAAGTCATAATGATGGTAAGTACCTTTCATGTGATGTAATAAGAATGTTATTTTGTTAATATTTCTATAGTCTTCTTCCCAAAAACATATAATTTCAGTCTAATTATAGGAAAAAAAAATTTTCCCACTCGAGAGATACTCTCCAAAATACTTAACTTGTAATACTCAAAACTATCAGTCATCAAAAACAGGAAAAATTTGGAAACCTGTCACAACCAAGAGGAGACTAATGAGACACATCACTTATTGTTATGTAATATCCTGAATAAATCCTGGAACAGGAAAACAAAGGACATTAGAAAAACATCTGAAGAAATCTGATAAAGAATGGGACTTCAGTAATTTTAAAAATCATTGAGAAAATAAAAGGGGAAAAAAGGTAACTGTAGAAAGCAATGATGGAATAATAGAATAAATTATTGAATAAGATATTAAATATTTTTATATTGTGGAGGACCACATTATATCTTATGTCCATATAGCTCACTTAGATTAGAAAGGAGATATCTATAAAGAGCTTGCAAAGATATCACATGGTTGAGAATCTTAGAATAGTTGAACATATTTTGTTGCTTTCAATAAAGCTTAAATATCACATCTAGGAGGGAAAACAACTTTATAATACAGAAAATAGACTTCTATTTTTATTCTATATGCATTATGGGCATTCTTTTCTTTTGCTTTAGAACTATTGTAGAGATTAATGTAATACACACACACACACAAAAAGAAAAATCAGAATGATCCTATATATTTGATGTTCTGATATTAAAATTTTACATGCACTGTATAATTACATTGTATTCTATACAGAAACAAAAACATAAAAATATTTCCTGCAAGTACAGTCTAGGCCCAATGGCTTTATGATAAAAAAATAGAAACATTCCTCAGTATACTTTTTAAGGCTGACATTACTCTGTTATTATATTCCCCATACACATGTGTGTATATACATACACATATATAAAGTTTATAAACAGTTTTTAATAAATGTTTTACATACATTAAAATTTATATATATAAATTTATTTATATAAAAGTATATAAAAGCTAGTAGAGCTGATATCTGACAAAATTATTTTAAGAAAAGGTAATTAAAGGCTAATTTCTCTAATAAACACAGTTGCAAATTTAAAACAATAGCAAACAGAATCTAGCAATATATAAAAAGAATAATATGTTTAAACCAAATTATGTTTATTATGAGAATGTGAAATTGATTGAACACTTGAGAACCAATTATTATAATTTATTATGTTAACAAAACAAGAAAGAAGAGTACATAATTGTCAATAGAGAAAGAGAAAACATAATATTTTACCTTATTCATGATTAAAAAAAAAAATAACTCAAACAACACTCCCCAAACCAAGAAATAAAGGGAAGTTTCTTAATATGCTAAAGTGTATCTAAAAAAACAAAATAAAGCAATTGTTGTACTTTATGATTAAATATCTGCCTTTTATCCCAAGTTAGGGGATAAGAAAAAATACTAGGTATCACTATTTCTATTAATCACTGAAACAACAGTCCTAGTCAGTGCTGAAAAATAATACATTGAAAGAATTCAAAAGAAAGCAATAAAAGTATCATGATTTTTAGACAATGCAATTGTGTCTGAAGAAAATCCAAAGGCATCTTGAGATAAATACTACTTTAAATACAGGGTATGGCAGAAGTAATGCCCTTTTTAAAGTAGTATAAATCAGTAAAATAGAATTATTTTTTCTGCTAGACATTTTATGATTATTAGTATAGTGAAGTCCTGATGCCATATCTTACCTAGTAGTTGTAATCTGAGTTAGAAAAATGACATTATTAAGTAGGGGGATAAACCATCACTGTTCTCTGGGGCGGTATTTGTGCTGGACCCTATATATTAATTTAGCAAGGTCACTGTGTAAAGGTCAATACACACACACACATACACACACACACACACACACACACACACACACAAAATAAAAATACATCAAAATAACATAGAAAGTGAAATACCTTTTAAAAATGCTAAAAAGTAAAATGTCTAGGCATACCCCTACAAAAGTTACACAATGTTTCTACACAGAGGATGCTACATTATTGAGAGAAACTGAAAATAGTCTGATAGAGAAATAAACCTGTTTATTTATTGGAAGGTCCAATTTGTAAAGATGAAAAATTTCCCAAAATTGAACCACAGTTTCAATCCAACAGCAATAAAAATCGTAACAAAGGTGTGTATGTGTTGTGTGTGCTTGTGTGTATGTATGTATAAATTGAAAAGCTGATTTAAAATTTAATATAAATTGCAAAGGCCCCCCAATAGCAAAAAGCTATAAATTCTTGGGAAAAAGTCAAAGTCACTATGCAATTATATATAAAGTCTTATAAAGGTACAGTAATTAATACATGGTATCATGCAATGAGAGTTTAGTAGACTAATGGAAGAAAATAGATAATCCAGAAATAGACTCAAACTCAAATAAAGAAAAGATTAGTTTTTCAATAAATGGTATTAGACCAGTTAGATATCTG